>JAKSZP010004045.1:0-202095 GCA_022478985.1 Massospora cicadina | reverse complement strand
CCACAGTGGCCTGGCCCAAAAATTTTATCTTTACAAAGCCATGGCAAAATCTGTCAATGAATTTAAAAAAAGGGCTGCACATCTTGTTCCCCTCCAATTTTCCTCCTACTGAAAAGAGAAGATAACGCCTCTATGAAACTGTCACCAACGCTGTCAAACGTGTTGTTACTCTGGCAGAATTCCCCATCCACATATATCACCAGAGCAAACATTGCGAAATTAGCCCAACTTCATGACGCTCACATCCAAGCCAAACACCATGTTGCCAAACTCATAAGATCTTTATCCCCGCTAAATTGACAATCTCAACTACTATCTATCTCACATTGACCATCATCCTGCGGATGCCTCAACCCCCTTACCATCAGCATTGATCCATTTTCAATGCTATTCCCAAGGATGAGAATTTTGATCCACCTGATCCCCCCTCCCCCTCCACCATGGTGGGATAATTGGCTTACCACTGTGCCACCAGGTAGGTGTTTTTTCATTACTATTGTGTTTCCTGCTGCTCGTTTAGGGCAATCAGTTCATTTTTGTTAATTTAGTTTTTGGAGTTTTTGTTTTGGTATTGTTAATCCCCTGGTTGGCTTGCCTTAGTTAAATAAAAATAAAACATGTCCGCGCCTTGGTAAATCTATTTATAAACAGAATAAGTATAGCAGAAGCCCACTCATATGACAAAGGAATAGTTTTTGGGTCATCAGAATCCGATAAAGACTATGAACTGGTAAGGTTTTGATCCACTGGGTTGAACCAGTGGAATTAATCATCTGGGTCAACCTGAGAAATATGATAAGCATTGATTGCAGGAGCCGCAGGGTTATATAGGTATTGCAACCATTCTCAAAAGTTCACCTGAGATATCTTTGCAAGAAACTTAGCTCTCATCACAAGAAAGTATTTTGCACTGAAGTTTCTTTCTCAACGCTATAGGAGAGGACATAGTTGTTATTTTGCTATTTTTTAACTCTCGTTATCTGGAGCATCAGACCTCATAACCTTGTATACTGGCTCACAATTTAATTATGCTTGAGTTATTCTGTTATAATCAAGAGATACAATAGAAATTTTGCCTGCAAAGGTGAGTGATTAAGCATTAAAGAAACAGGTCTAATATGCTGGAAGGAGCCTCTATAGTAATGTTTGTATGAGGAAGGATGAGTGATGGGTGCGGGACTCTTAATACTAGGGAGGATAACGTGTTGGTTCCCTGTAAGGTTATTGGCTTTTTTTAAAATTTTGGTTAAAATTATCACTAGATATCCCCCTTCAACATGGAACAGTGAGTTAGATCTCTCCATGGCCTCCAAACTTTCTATACTTAAATTGCGCTTTAATAAGTAAAGATAGTAAAAAAATATATAAAAAACAGGGGTGTTATTAAATTTGTATTAATGAAAATAATTATATAGATCAACGCCATACCATTAGCAGGGTGTTAGGTCTTATGTGGTACAAGGTAGGGTGATTACTAAGCTGTGATAATTGGCTTGGACGCCAATTCTCGATTTGGGTACATAAAAATCATAACATTAATTACAACCTTTGGGTTATAACATTGGACAAGACTTGTGCACTATTCTTATGTTGTGTTGGCACCTACCAAAAGTCCAAATTAGAAAATTCTTAATCCTGGAATTTGGTGATGAGTTTGATCCCTGTTTAACCCTATATTTTGTAATTTTTCACGTATTTACATTTTATATAAATTCTTTTCGCCTGTGGCTGCTCCAGGTGTCATATTTTTATCATTGGCGGTGACTTCTGATTGAGCCATCTTTTGCAGAGGAAAAATAGGAACTGGGTTGAGAGCTTTCCTGAAGTTCTATAAGTCTATACAGAGTTGCATAATTATTCCATATAAAGACAGAAGATTCTGAAACTAGGATGAGTTTAGTCTGACTGATAGGTTGTTGAAAGGCCTTAGACAAGCAAGAGGAGCAGCAGTTACACATCTTTCATCTAGGTATGCCCTAGGCCAGAAAGTCTGGGAGAGAGGAAGGGCCTTGGTATCTGCCCCTTTTTTAACCTTAAAAAAGGGTGCATGCCCCTATCCAACTTATTGTCAGGAGCCGCAGGCCTTAAAGCTCCAGTGTTGGAGTTTCAACACAAACCTACGCCTACCAAGCAGCGACT
The DNA here is from genome assembly GCA_022478985.1 of Massospora cicadina. NCBI lineage: Eukaryota > Fungi > Entomophthoromycota > Entomophthoromycetes > Entomophthorales > Entomophthoraceae > Massospora > Massospora cicadina. The sequence goes on along the minus strand of JAKSZP010004045.1, from coordinate 199,956 downwards.
CTTTATCTTAGGCTAAGCTTCTACTTCAGCCGCTCTCTCACTAGCCATTCCTACTAAAGATCAAGTTTTTTCCGTTTATTAATTATCTTTTTGCACTAAGTCTAGTATAATTACTGTAAAAGTCTACTAGATATAGGAGCGGTTAGCAACTTCATTGATCTTAGTGAAGCATAATTTCTATTTTTAGAGATGGAGCAGCCTCATTTATACTCGCCTCATTGGAGACCCAGAAGTGTAACCTTATACACCACCCAGTACACTTTTTAGCTTATGATGTTGGGATTTCTGACCATATTTCAGTGGTATAAGATCTACTATATTCTTTGATCATGGGAGTGGGCTGGTGGCGCCGAAAGCAGATAATAAATCAACATAAGCATTAACACCCTCTTTTTTTCAATTTGTAGGTTCATTTGGGAATTTCCTTTTTCTTAAAACCTTTCCATTGGGCCCCTCGCTGAGCTCAATTTCTCACCCAGTACTCCATCTGTGGACTTCCTTATAGATTTCCCTCCCTTCTTTACCCCTTATAAAGATGTTTTTAATAAGTTCTGGATTCAAAAACCCCCTCATTACAAGGAAAATCTTCCATTTCATCTGGCAGTGGACCTAAACAAAATCAACCGCCCATAGTTTACTTATAATGAGTATGAAGACAAGTCACTAGGGGTATGGCTTGATGACATGTTGTAGAAAAGATGAACTATAAAGAAAATCTCCCCTCATTGCCTCCTCCATGGTCTTTGCCAAGAAAACTGAAGAGGATTTGCGACCATGTGCCACTATGGTCACTTAAACATTATCCCAATTCATGACCCATACCCCCTGCCCTTTGCAACAGTCAATCACGCATGACAGTTCAAAGTCATAGTATTTTTAAATAATGAACCGGTGAATCCTTCAAACAGGTGTGAGTTTCAAGTGGCACGAATACAAGTTTAGAGACTCCCCCTCTCTGTTTAGTCTATAAACTGTTTCCCAACAGGCAAAAAGGGGACTGTAGGGATTAAAACCTTGGACAACGACTTATTGCATAATGTCAAAGTTGAATCCTGACTCCCTGCTATTAATCTGATCATCAATAATAGGTTGGAGGAGGCGCCATCCCACGATTTAAGGATAAAAGAGGTAGAAGACCAGAATTTTTTAAATCCAAGGCTTCAAAGAAACTAACATTGAGGTTTTGAAAGACTTAAATAGCACAAAGAAAAATTGTCTCGCCCTCCTTCAGTTCTTAGGCTTGAGTTAATCCTGATCAAAGGTCCAAAAGGGAACATTGCGAATGTGATAGCTCCCATTTCCTTAAAAAATATTACAAGCTTCATATAAAGCATAACATTTTTTGCATATTTAATCTAGATAAGGCTCATATTCCTTGGCCTTAACTGAGGTTATTCATCAAGCCTTAGTCAAACAGATAGCACTGCCCCCTTACGGCTTTTCTTACAAAAAACAACCACGTCCAACACCATAAAAGCTTTAATGCCAAGGTCTTTATTTGATCTTTCATATAAATAGAGAAAACAGAAGACTGACGGTCATTGCCAGGTCTCTCAATTGCTAATAGAGTATGAGGACATAAAAATTGACAATAAATTCAGATAAAGATACTTCCTAAGATGACAGATTTATAAGCATTACCAGTTGGATCAGAAATGCTCTTTTTGACGAGGCGTTCCTTGCCAAGCTACACTTAAGTTTATGACTGAGTACATAGGAGAAGTTCCATTTTTGAACAGAATCAATCATAGGATAAGAACTGCCAACCTTGGCCAAATTGTATACAAGCTGATTGATGGTATATTCAAACATGATAGACGTTCTAATCCAGTCAGAGAAACAGCAGTAACCACCACTAAAATGGACCTATAATTAGCTCCTAATCTACCAGCTACCAATTTGGGTAAAGACCGATCAGTACCTTTGAAACGTTGTACACCATGTCATCCATCACATTATGCAGATTTTGGGTCACATCATCAAGAGTTACTGCAACAATTGGGCCAGATCCAATCATCATTCATACACCTAACATTTTTACCAATCTACTTACTCCTTTGTGCAATAAAAAGAGTCATTTCTTTATATTTTCATTTGATCAATAAGGTCTGTTGACCGATAACTTTACAGAATGAAGGAGCCATCGCTTACCTTCAGAATAAATTACAACTCAAGTTAACGCCTCTGTATCTGAGACCCATCTCCAGGCCAGACAGCCTATCACGTTACTCTTGGATAAAATTTTTGACCTTGTATAACAATGGGATGATGTTTGTATGTTTTGGGAAGCTTTATGAAAAGCACGCCATGGGGAGCAGGGCTCTTCTGGTCATAAAGGGCCCCCAACTACCAAGTGACCCTTAGGCCATGGTTGTCATGGAGCGTGCTAATAAAAATAAAGCTATTCTTGCACTCATAAAGAGATACACCCAAAGCGCCATCCAGAATACCTCTGGTACAGCAATCCATATTGAGGGATGAAAAGAGAATAGTGCAACCACAAGCGATGGTTAGGGATTTCCAAAATTAAAAAATTTTAGCCACATAATGTCCAGTGAACTTAAACTAACAAAAAAATTGTATTTTTAAGAATTTTGATTCAAACTAAAAGGCAGAAAGGGAAATAATGGAGTGAGAGCGGAAACTTTCAGGGTCCACTGCCTTATAAGCTCACTAGATAGGTAACAGAAGCATATTATTTCTTTCAGTAATAACTTTGCAATTTGTCTACAGTGGATTAAAACCCTAAATACTCATTAAGCTCAGTTTGTATGTGACCTGCTAATCTGTATTGGTATCAAATACTTTTTGAGAAATTCAATTTAACTGCAATTGCGGTTGATGAAATGATGACGACTCCTCTGGAAGACAGCAGATTGCACCTATGGCCAAACTTATATGGGTGATCCAATTCATCATTGAAGGGGTTTGTTGCACCTGTACCTGTCGGAGATGGGCTCATTCTTACTAGCAATGGAGAAGAATAGTGGATGATAATTTCTGAGCCTGATAGTGACCCAATTAATTTATTTTTACCAGTTACTAATTTCGATTGCCCAGCAGAATTTGAACTGGTGGAGGAAACCTCCATTGGGGAATATCACTACAAACACTCTACTGGCGGTGACTTCTAATTACTGACATCTCCTGAAACACCTTCCTTTTTTTGAACAAAATCCTGGGTGATTAGAAGAGGGGGAATATTCGCTATTTTTAAAAGGTAAGACATCACACAGTTCTCATCTACAACATGGGTTAACTCGCCTAGGATAGCAAGAGGAATGGCCAACTTTTCTTTCTCGTTGCAATCACTATTGCAACCTATTCAATTCAAGACTGAATCTAGTTTGATGATCTGACAGAGGAGATTAGTCTGCGCCCATGTCAGGGAGCAGTTGGGCAAGCAAGGTAAGAGAAGCAGGTGGAAGGCCCGCGGCCTCCAACGTTTGAAAACGCCCCAGAGAATCTGGCAGAATTGACAAAAATACTAAAAAACTGGCGGTCACTATTTCCCCGGAGATACTCACATGGCAAGCATGATGCAACCAGTACATCAACACGCCACACTCCCAGCCACTTTTGTCAGTGGAATTCGGAGTCCGCGTGTTGCTGGACTTCCAAAAAACGGCCTTATGGGAAAAGTTTTCTGAAGATGTACACAAAATTTTCCTGACTGCAGTGTACGTTGCACCTCACTCCATGTCACGCGGTTAGCTGAACCTAGGTTTTGAAAGCAAAATGGCAGCAGACAAGGCTGCAGCAGTGCGCATAGTGGTTGACCTCCCCTAAGGGCAATGGGTCATCGAAACTAAATGCACCAGATGGACAAAATCAAACCAAATTTTCCTCACGTTCAACTTTTTGCCTACTATGGTAAAACATGACAATTTGGAACAACACCTGAAAGATGGTCTCACCGTATATGGCGAAATACAATCTTTTGAAATGCAATGCTTCACGCTGATGCCACACCTGTGCACCGGCAAAGCCATCACAGTTCTGACCTCAACTGAGGAGATCGCGAAGGACCTAACCCAGATCCCACACCACTTTTATTGATATCGCAGGGCATACCACCCACCCATTCCAGGTGACCGTGGACAGCGTGCCCCCCATTTGCACCCACTGTGATGCATTTGGCCATAAGGCACATGCATGCCCCATCAAGGGGGCGTCACATTCCAAGAGCACCCCTAAGCGGCCATGGCCAGCAGAGAGGCGCACTACGAACCAACTGCAAGCACCAAGGAGGCCTTCCCATGAGGAGCACAAGACTGCTACCTACTGGTAAAGCCTATCTCCCCACAAGAGCAGAAGAAGGCCAAGCAGGCCCATAGGGCCGCGGCCAAGGAAGCAGCCAAAGCCACCACTGCTATCCCACACTCACAATGCCAGGAGGACATGGAGACCTTCGCGGTGGAAGCAACTTGGGAATCCATCAACCAATCAGATTGGGAAGCCCATGCTGAGTGGGCCACTCAATCTGAGGATCCTATGGGAGATTCAATCTCACCCAATCATTGCACCCAAGCTCCAATCAAAACTGACTTGGGACCCATCCCAACTTAAATTTTTTTTTCAACCCGCTCAACACTGCTCCAAACTCACCCACACCGCAAAAAATTCGTCCAATATCAGAAAAATAAAATGCAAAGGCTAAAGCCAACGCGACTCTTTCTGCAAAAATCAACAAAAACTCCAATAGCGTTGCTGCTAACACACGCGCTGCTGTGAAGGCCCGCGGGGATCTAGAAGAGGATGGTGGGCCCGGGTGCCCACCCCCTTGCACCTAAGGTGCAATGGGGGAAACCTTCACCATAAGGATGTTGAATATCGCCGGACTCAAGGCCTCCCCATCCTGGGCTAGGAAACTGAGTTTTTTAAAACACAATTTACCCGTGAATATCCTGGCCATCCAGGAGTCCCACTGTCCACAAGGTTCTGTGGAAGCTTGGAAAACAATGCTCCTCCCATCCCTATCCTTTTGGTCGATGCACTGTGGGGTGCTAATTCAGAAAAATAATTTTTTTAAAATTTTTATCCTCAGAAACATTCCTAAATGGCCGAGTGCTTGTTGTCACGTTCTCGTGGGCTGACGTAGCACACGCAATCATCAACATCTATGCCCCAAACGGTGCACGTGAGCGTCAGGAATTTTTCTTGTCAGTCAAATCCCTCCCGCTACCCCCAGACTCCTTCATAGTCAGCGACATGAACTGTTGGCTAAACACACCAATGGACCAGTGGCCTTCCTCACCCCACGCCCCCCAGGGTCACATAGAACTACGCGTTCTAAAGGCCACCCTTGGGTTAATGGATGTGCTTCCGTGGCATGCCCCGCTGCTCAAAAACATGACATGGACCTAGTCCACAATGGCCAATTAAGGTCCATGACCCACATTGACATTATTCTAACGCAGGCGAAATTTCAACCCCACATCTCCCACTTCAAGACAACAAAATTGGAATTTTTTGACCATTGACTGGTCTCGCTAACCTACCACCTACCTGTCACAGCTGCTAAGGCCCCACATTGGTACAAAATCCGCCCCCCCGAGCTCAGGTCACCAGGATTTTCCACGTGGGTAGAAGAGGCAACTATGGCAAACAATTTTGTTACACCGTTTAGCTCGGACCCCATTTCCACATGAGCAACTTTCAAAGATGACACCATCCGCCACTCTCGCCATCTCTCCTCCAGACGCTCACGAGCCACATCAGCGGTTATCTCGCGCGCTCTGGCAGAATTGGTACACTTAGAATCCAACATCCCAGTTACAGGATACAGCTCTGCATGGGGATGGAAGTGGGCAGAGGCAGCTGCCCACCTCAACGCACTCAAAAGACAACACAAACATCGGGTTTGTGTTCAGTACAGGGCCACACGCATCACAAAAGGCGACAAGTGCACTGCACATTTCTTTAAAAAAAATTTCGCACCACACCAGAGCATGGCCTGCACACAGGTGCAAAGATCGGATAATTCTATTGCAGATATACCAGCTGAAGTGGCAATCGAAATACAACAGTATTACTCCAAGTTGTACCACTCCAACCTAATTCAGCTGGCTGAAGTGGCAGAATTTCTTGACCAAGCCCACATCCGCTCCATTTTCTGATACCTGGAAATAATGAATTTGATTACTCCGAACAAATTATTGACAGCCATTTGTGGTGCACCAAACCAAAAATGCCCAGGCCCAGATGGCATTCCATATGAATTCTACAAAAAATATTTCAAATATATGTCCCCATTGCTGCTCGCCTCACTTAACCAAAGCCTGATGGGAACGCGTTTCCTACCAGGAGGACATGAGGCCTTCACTGTCACACTCTTCAAGAAAGGGGATAAGCTAGACTTAGCCAACTGGCGCCCCAAAATTTTCTAACAAACACAGACACCAAAATTTTAACAAAAATCATGGCTAACTGTTTAGGGACTGTAGCATCTGCCACCATCTCCCAGAACAATTTGGTTTCATCCCCAGAAGGTTGATTTGGGATAACGTGCACTCTGTGGCTAATGTATGTCAGTCCACAGCCTCTGGGGCACTTGTATTCTTGGACCAACAAAATGCCTATGATAGAGTAAACTGGGAATACCTAAGGGCCTGCCTCCATCAATTCCGCCTACCCACTCGCTTCATCAACTGGGTGATGCTGCTCACAGAATCTGCAACAATGGCAGTGCGTGGCCCTGGCTTCCTAACGGAAGTAGTCCGCCCTCAAAGGGGCTTGCGACAAGGGGACCCCCTCAGCCCACTCTTATACAACTTCAGCCTTGATCCACTACTTCGAAATGTGAATGCCCAACTCACTGGGGTCCATGTGCCAGGCCAAGCCCCAGTCAAAATATTGGCATTCGCAGATGATTGTGTGGTTGGGGTGTCTAATAATAAATATGCACGCACGCTTGAAGCTCTCATCCAGGAATATTCCCGGGTAAGCAACGCGGCACTGAACGCCTCCAAAACTGAAATTATCCTCCTTGGTTGGTCTCAGAACTGCTGGGCCCCAGGAATTATTTCTCAACCCGGCCCATCTGCTCGCCCACGTCCTCGCCCTACTAATTCAAAACACACCGCCTTCTGGTGCTCCCCTTCGTGCCACGTCCTACCATAGGACCAGTACGCCATCTGGGCGTGTGGATAGAGGCAGGCGGATACGTGTCAGCAGTAATGGAGTGCCATATTCTGGATAACGTGACGAAGCGAATCGCCTCTCTCAGAGCCCACCTTACTTCCCTTACTGTCAGGATTGTTTTAGCCAACTCCATGCTCCTCTCCAAAGTCTGGTTTGGAGCCCATGCCATCCCCTTCTCCCCAAGCTTCTACAAATCCTTGTACGCCTTGCTGCAAGGATGACTTTGGTTGGGCCGCCTTCCACCAGTGTGGTTAGAGGTCATGTTTGGCCCTCAACATCATGGTGGCATGGGCCTGCTTGACTTCAAAGCCCATGCCACCAAGATCCTGGGTACCTGGATTGTGGCCGTCACCACCCCTACACTCCCCTCCCAACACTGGTCACGCGCAGCCCGCTCCAACTTCTCCCGCGCCTTGGGCCTCAACAATCCATCGAACCCCCACTCCCTGATGAAATACCTTGCTTCACATACATCGGCCACAGGTCCTCACGGGACTAAAACCCACTACAAACGAATCCTCCTCTCCATGCGGAGCGCTGAGTGGAGAATTTGTATTAGCGGACATACAACCCAAAGAGGCCGCCCCTCTCCTCAGTCCACACAAGAGGTACAGGGGCTACCCATCCATGATGGCGTGATCCCCATTCGGCCCCATGTCCTATCCAGGGTGGACTACCTGGACATGATGGACATCCCTTACTCCATTGAGACCCCAAAAAAACATCTAGAAATATGTACACCATCCTCTGTTGCAACCTCAAGTCCGCTCCCAAGTGTGGCACTGCCTGAGGCGGGTGTATCGTACAGCTGAGCGCTCTAATGCTTTACACTCATCCTGTGTCATGTGCGGCCAGTATGGAACGCTGTTCCACCGCCTGGAGAAGTGCCCCACCTCTAAAGTGATATGGCGCGAAGTTCAACGTCTGCTGGGCCAGGATCAAACGCATCCCTTCAGTCTGTCAAGAGATATGTTTGCTCTATCAATGGCCTCCCCCTTCTGCCCTCCCTTCATGCTTTGGTTTTGAAATCGCCATGTGGACCATCCACACGACTGTTTTAGATGCCATCGCAGGCTCCACCCCCACCCTCCTAGAAACTGTCCACAGATTCCGGTCTCATTTGGTGGACCACTTTCAGACGTGGATGTTTGGATACCTCCCACCGCGTCGCTGACAGCTGGTCTCTTCCTGGTTCCCAGTCTGGTTCATCAAATCAGAAACCTTCCTCCACACGTGCTCTGTTGTGACTATGGCCCCTTCACACGTTTCCTCCCCCTCCCCATAAGTGGCGTTCCCGCTGGCAACAAGAGATAGCATCGCTTCTCTGGGGTGCCTCCCCTGGTACTAAGTTTTGTCTCGTCTGAGTCATATTTGGAAGTGTCCGTCCCATGGTCAGCCTTCCCGCAATAAATACAAAGGATAGCAAGAGGAATGGCTGCCATCTTACACCCCTTCTTGGTCTGAAACGGGAATAATCCCATTTGAACTGCAAAAGTTGCTTCCAAGGCATACCATGGGATCATTGGGACTCATGGACCTTAAGAAAATCGTGGGCCCCCTGTCCCCTCGGCCCTCCTTGTCTTCATGGACCTGCCATAATCAAGTCAGAAAAATATGATCTAAATTCAATTGTTTGATAGAAATACTAAATCTTTTGACTAGAATCTCAGGCCATGGCTGTGGCGTAAGTCTTGTGTGTTAACCCCTTGACCCTTAATATACTCTCAAAGCCCTAGAAGATAAACCCGTGAATGTCAGTAGTTTATCTTAACTGTAAGGTTATTGAGTAAATCAAATTGATGACTGGATTATCCAACTTACCAATCAAGTCAAGAACATCAAGGCAGAACAACTCTTCCCCAGGGATATAGAATACCAAAGATGATTTTAAAAGAACTTTAGGAGCATCTTGCTCATAAGGCCACCTCTAGCATAGATATTATTCAATGCATGGGTTTACAGAAGGATGTGAACAATTTGAGGCTTAACTTGAACAAATGCGATTTAATTATATAAGCAATACCAGGTCCTTACTGTCGGCAACTCCCATAGTGACTAGGATTAATGATTATCCACCCCATTTCTAGTAACTTTAAACACACATTTAAGAAAAAAGATATTCACAGTAGAGGTAGTATTACCTCCATCAGATATTTATACAAAAGTGCTATAAAGAACTACTGACTGGAAGAAAGTTAAACACATTTCCACCTGTTTGAGTCATATTGCCCAAGAAATAATGGTTCTTCAATTGAAGAACAGCCAAACTTGGAGTCAATATAAAACTACATTGATAAAGAATTTGGGTTCAATAAGACCCTGTCCTCTAGGAAGCAAGCCTTCATGGGTAATTGCATCAAACATGGAGAAATATCAAAAGAGTTTGACAAGACATTACTATGAGGCTTAAACCTTAGTGGCTAGTGACAACATTTCCCTTGGTGACCCAATCACGACCGCCATATCAGCCTTGGCATCTTGTCAGGACTTGTATTTACATATCATCGCCGTCAATAGAACTCTTAAGCATCTTGGAAATCAAAGAGGCTTTCTTTGAGATCCCTTCCTGTCTCATCCAGAAGACTTACAAGCCCAGCTACTCTACCTACTGACTCCCCTATGTGAATGCTCTCAAGAAAAAAAGGGCTAAAAAGAAGATTATACAATTAACTTATTTCAGGAGATGTTAGAATATATTTGAGAATTCTACAAGTGAATTGCAATGAGGAGGGAAAGCCCTTTTAGCATGAAGGGAGGGGGCCTTTATTTTGACAATTACCTTATGTTTCTACCATATACATCTAGGGCTATTGTGTCTACTGCTCTCAATACTAACAATGCTGAGGATATGTATTTCAATAATAAAGTCTATAATTTAGATTACTTTTGGTCCTTCTGTGCTCATAAAAACCTTTTTTACAACGGCGCTTTATGGGCTCAGTCAATAAAGTGTAAGTTTGAGTGTTCAAGTTAAAATACCAAGTGATTATTGACACCATCTCTCCAGTAAAAGTTATATTCCCTAAACTGGTCAGTCAATTCAAAGTTGCACCTGACCTTCAACATCGTGTTGAGTACGAAACCACTGGACCCATTGCACCAGGTCACTTGGTGCTTATTCAACGTTGCCATTTTATCTTGGGAATCTTTCTACAATCTCCTTTTCTATGGTTCTTAAAAACCAAAGCTGTGACTTGTTATTTGGAACTCAATATGTATACGCATCTGGACTTATCATATTTTATCTGAATCATTTTGTCTATACTTGGGTTATGAGTGCCACTTATCTTCCAAACTCCAATATAAAATATTATGGTTAATAAGAGAACATTCCTTAAGGAAGAGGACTAAACTTTTTATCAGATAAAGTATAATGTTGTTAGGTCACATGTGAAGATTCCTCCCCTGTCTGCCAAAGCTCAAGGAGGAATGTCTTTATTATCTCCTTATCAGGTAGTTGCACCAGATCGTAGCAAGTTATTGTAGACACTCAACCAAATAAACTCCACCATGATATATACTGGAAATGTGTGGAGATAATAATCTGTTTGTTAAGATGTACTGCTTTTTTAGCACTAGTGTTGACCAACCCAAAAAGGGGAAGCCGCCACTCATCTTTATTTGCAGATGGCCAAATAAAATGATTATTAGAAATAAAAAAATTCCCAATATGGCACCTCGGCTAACAGCCTAGGAAGCTATATCAAAAGATGAAGAAGCTTTGATAAACTTTTTTCCAGCACCCGCTTTAGCTGATGAACCATGGCTGACAGCATTGGGGTGAGAGCATCAGTGACATGTGGCATAAGGAGGTATAATTGTGAGTTTTCTTTATAAATAAGGCCGGCGGTGTCCATCACCTCAACGTATTAAGCAAGTTGATTTCTTAGCAAAAGTAATGAGAGCAGGCAAACAAGTAAATGACTTGATGCGCCAACAAGTTCTAATTAATCAGGGTCAAAATGAGAAGTTTTTGTTTCATTAATGCAAGTGCAGCTTACACCAAAAGCCAGCTCCTCAATCTCATACTTTGCCTCTTCCTCAGAATCATGATTGAAATTGAAAATAGGAATACCCTCAACCAGGGGTTCCATTACCTCATTGTTTGGGATTCAACTACAATGACCGGAAATACTCAAGATCAAGATTCAGTATATCAGTCTAATGAGATTTTAAAATCCACGTTGGAGATATCCAATTCTAAGATAGACTGACAATCTACCCTTCAGAGTTATCAACCTTCTCTGAAGGATGATGCTAAGCTATCTGATGAGGCAAAATATCATAGAATAAGGTTGTCTAATCGAATAAAAATCTTATCAGATTTGGCCATCACAAGTATGGTATTAATAATCAGCAATATTGGTCATCTAATAGGAAATATCTCACCTCAGGTGCATACCAAATATCCTCGCAAATAGCTATTTAATCTACCCCTATAAATATCTTTTTTTCTAAAAACTAAAGTACCTCTATTTTTGTCTTTTTTTTTAGTTTAAATTTGGTCTTTTTTATAGTATTATGTATACCATATTGGAGTCAATTATAGCAACAGAACTAATAACTTCGTTGCAATTGTGTCAAGCTTTGCAGAGCCATGGAACAAATATTTTGTAGCCTTCATAGCACCTGCTTATCTTAATTTTTACCAAAATTATAATACTGGTGCTCCCTACCAGGTCTGCTTCCAAGGCTACCTGGTGAAAACATACTTTCACAACAATGAATATGTCTAGCGAAGAAAGCCCCTCTTCTGAGGTATCAATGATTATCACCTGGTGGTTACGCTCTAACAGGCAAGAAATTCCTTCCGCTAATACAAATAATCTACAATTTTTGAGATTCTATGGACTTGGCATTGGGGGCCCTGATCAAAACAATTATAAGATTCAAGCCACAAACATAGAAGAAACGGTCAGAGGTTTGATAATGTGGGCTATCAAGCTTGGTGCCCGCCCTAATTGAGACCGAGAATCTAAAGTTGCCAATAATATGATGAGCTTATACAGTAGAGCGGTGTTACAACCTACTGAATTTGGGCTGGATAGAACTGAGCAGTACCTCAAGCATTACGTACATCCCGCTATTCATCATGTACTTCAGATTTTGGGGCTGCATCATCTTGAGATCCAACGCCAGTTGACCCTGGAACAACAATTTTACTATCAGTTATCCTCGTTTTATGAGACGGCTTCTAACTTTGGACAGGATAACCAGGAAGCCATACTTAATAATAGAAGAGAAATCAAAAATCTACATAACCAGTTGGTGAGAATTGATAATGGAGTTGTGGGATACATTGGCCAAGGAGTATCTCAGAGTTAGCAATGTCACTAACCCTATTCATCACCATATCACCACCCTTGAGGATGAGATTACAAGTCAACTGGGACAATTGTGGGTCAAACATGAGGAGCTTTCTGGTGATCTTGATGGGCTAGTCCAACATCTTGTCCAAATGAAGGATACTATCAGAGAAGGTAGATCCAGCCCTGTTGTCCTCCTGGACCACCGGGACCCCCTAGTTCCCCTTTGGTAACCCTGGGACCTCCTGGTGAACATGGTCCTCCAGGCCCTGTGGGTCAACAAGGTCACCAGGGCCAGCAGGTTGAAATGGTTTGCAAGGACCCCCTGGACCTCCTGGTCCCCCCAGCTCCTCGCTTCCAATGCACAATTCGGAACTTTCATTCTACTAGTATTGAGGGTACAGGGATTAAAAACCCAAATCTGAGCCATAGCACAAGGGTGTTTCTTATCATTGGAATGACTTCTGATTGACCCAGATTACTCTTTAAACAACTTATTGGATGGCGTTGATGATGCTCATTGTCTATGCAATGCTAACCAAATTACACATGAAACCCTGTTTGCAAGGTTAAACGCTTCCATTGAATGGTTTTCTGCTAGATGCAGAGTACTTGAGAATAAGCAGGAAGAGGTGATCACTGCGATTTCTAACTTTAATTAACAACCTGCAAACGATCATCTTGCTCAATGAATTCATAATTTACATGAGGACCTCAATCATTTATGACAAAAAATTGACCTGATTCCCACTCAAGCTCATATTCCAGAATCTGAACCCTCTGAAGCTGATCTGGTCATGGTATTGGGTGTACATGTTTTGAGTAATGAACCCACTACCTTCAAACCTACCTTTAAGGATAAGTTTGAGACGGGTTAAGGTAGCATCTATTCTTTTCTCTTTGTCTATGAGCGTGCAATGGACAGGGCAACAGATCAACAGAAAGTACAGCATACTACCTCTGACTAAGCTGGTTCGCTCAAGAGATCATGGTTCCTCACCTTAAGGTTTGCAATACATGGGCTCAAGTGAAGACCGCTTTATAAAAGAATTCAGGAGTGATTAGATCCTATATAACCAAAAGCAAGCATTTATGAGACTTCAAATCAAGCAAGGAGAGTTAATCCAAGATTTCGCTAAGAGATTCTATCATAAGGCCCAAACTCTTGCTACTTGCGACTGAATTACTATAGAGATGCCATATCTGCTTTAATAAGTGCATTTGATTCTTGCACTCAACTGCTACTACATTTAAAATCACTTAAAAGAAATTTCAGATCCATTCTCAATATCAAAGAAGCGCTCATGGAGATTCCTAATGGTGTGGTACACCTGACATCTGCTAATACCCTTGTTCTTATATCCATGCAATGCCGCCTAGACCCAAACCTAAACCAAAGAAGGAGCCATGCAACTATTGCGGTCTCGTGGGTCATGTGGAATCTCAATGTTGGAGAAAAAGCGGAGGAGTCGAAAAAGAGGAGCCAGCATAGGGCATGAGGCTCCCTGTGCTGACCTACCTCCGGTGCCTCAATTAAAATCTTTTAAACAATTCTAAAGACTGTTATGTGATATCCACTCCTGGTGAAATTGATTTTTCTGATGAATTAACTGACAAATATAATATTTCCTCTTATTCTTCTGTTTCTTCTTCTTTTATTAAAACTAATTGATTAATCCCCTCAGTGTTTTCAATCTCAAACTTTGGCACTGATGTGACCCAGGTGGAAGTCATTGTGCATAAGGTGATTGTTTTGGCTATCATTGGTTTGAGATCACCGTCAATGTAATCTCGTCCCAGCTTATGAAAAAAATCAAATTGGCGCTTCACTTTAACCATTCTCAAGACTACGAAACTGCTGGTCATTTCTACACTAAATCTATAGGAGCTTATTACTCTCTTCCAATGCGCTTTTGGAAGTTGGTTGTGTCAGCCCCTGCAGTAGTGTTGGACAACAACTGCCATGTCCTGCTCTTGGGAACCAAATTTCTCATTGATTTTTAATGCAATCATCAGTCTTTAGAACAATTACCTTACTTCAATTGAGTACCAAGTACCTTTAATTTTACAAAATGTTCCCAATAGCAAAGGCAAACTCAAACGACATGTTTGCTTATTGGAATACCCACTTTTATCTCACATCTTGAGTACCAAATCTTGGGACCAAGGACTATACTTCCACCTCCATCATCTTGTGCCTCTGAAGGAATGCCTTTATATTCTAACAATCCAATACCACTCCTCCAAAAGCTCAAGCTATAATCAATACTGGAGTAAAAGTATTTGTTCCCACTGATCATGTATTAGAGATATTCAGTAACGAAAATCCCTTTTTCATTTGGAGGCTTTAACCTGCCCTGGTATCCTTGATCCCACTTACGATGGGACTGTTTTAGTTCTACTAGCTAATCTCACTTCACAACCTATGCAATTGAATAGCAATAACCTCATCACCTATGTGCGGCCTACTTCTGTTAGTGAAATCATATCCGTCTAAGGATGTGGAGATTTATGTGAATTTGGGCTGGAAGATCCCCCTATTGTTGCTAAAATTGATGTCAAATTTGGGGATTCACCCCAGAACAACAGCATGAAGCTGAGGCTCTGATTGAAGAGTATGCGGATATATTAGCCAAAGGTCCTGGATATTTTGGGCTAATGAAAGATGTGCAGCATCAGGTGAAAACCAGGGATACTCTCCCTATTTGAGCTTGACCATATTGCAAATCTAAAGTCGAGGAGGCTCAAGTCTCAGTAAAATTAAAACAACTCCTTGATGTGGAGCTAGTAACACCTTCTAAGAGTCCATGGGACTCTCCTTTACTACTCATCCGGAAAATGATGGGGGTCATAGAGTGGTTATGGACTATCTTCATCTCAATGCTGTTACCAAAAAGGATTCTTATCCTCTACCTCGCATAGATGATTCATTGAGACTATTGTCTGGGTCACAATACTTCTCAGCTATGGACCTTGCGAGTGGTTATTGGCAAATTGACCTGGCTCTGAAAGAACGTCAAAAATGTGCTTTAATCTCTAGTGAGGGGTTATTTGAGCCACTCATATGCCGCAGGGGCTTTGTAATGCCCCTGCTACTTTTCAATGAACCATGGATGGCTTGTTTGGAATTTGAAACTTTCTTGTGTTTTGGTATACTTAGACAATGTTACTGTTTTCCCTCGCATTTTTAATGAGCATTTGGATCATTTAAAGGAAGTATTTGGTTGTATGTGATGCGCTTTGCTTAAGCTAAAACTATACAAGTGCGCTTTTTTTAATACTGATATGGAATTCTTAGGTCATAAATCTAATTGCGAGGGGATTTTACCCTTATCTAATAAGATAAAAGTTATTTTGGACATGCCTGTACATAAAAGCTTGCGCAATATACAAGTGTTTTTAGGGATGATGGTTATTACTGACAATTTATCCCCCATTTTGCGGAGATTGCGGAGCCTTTAGTTTACTCTTTGCACAAGGAAGTCCCTTTTGTATGGTAAGAATTTCAGCTGCAAGCTTTCAATCTGTTGTGCCAAGACTTAGTGAGTGAACCAATATCAGCCCATCCTGGTTTTGTTAAACCTTTTATTTTATTTTCCAATGCCGGTGATATTGCTATTGGAGCCATTTAGGCTCAACATGATACCAAACGGGTTGATCATCCCATTGCATACTATAGTAAAACCCTTTCTAAGGCCAAATGCAATTATAGCGTTACCAAGAGAATCCTTGCAGTTTTGTCCGCCATCAAGCATTTCCGCCCTTACCTCTATGGAAAGCATTTCACTAGCATCACAGAATACGCTTCCTTGAAAAGGTTGCAACAAATGAAGTATCCTGATGGGCGCTTAGCTAGATGGGCGTTAAAGCTTCAGAATTATGACTTTACTATTCAACATTGCACTGGAGCTATTCATTAAAACGCTGATGGACTTTCTCAACTGCCTATACTAACGTTATTCACTGCTGAGAAGGATCGCATCTATGATTTGATTGGTAGACCTGAGCTCTGGTACCATGTAACCAAGGATGTTATAGCAAAGCTTTAATCCTTAAATAAAGATACTAAGGTTAAAGAAGGTTCATTATACAAGAAGTTGGGATCCAAATGGTTGCCCTTTATTCAGCCTTCTGCGAGGACTAATACTATTATGGAGGCTCATCAAACTGTAGGGCATGGAGCTGTCGCTAAGACCTTACAGTGGTTGAAAAATCATTGTTACTGGAAAACATGCTTGAAACTGTACATGATGTATTGGAGACTTGTCTCACTTGCCAACAACAACGTGGTGGAAATCAGATGTTCTAACACAAAATCGTGGGATCTTCCAAACCTTTCTCTACTATGAGTATTGATGTGGTGGGTCCTCTCCCTACTGTCACTTATGGGCATCAATATATTCTGTTAGCTATTAAACATTTTACTAAATGGATTTAAGCTATCTCAGTCTCCACTGTCACCGCTAAGGCTACTGCGTTCTTTTCTTAAGCAAGTTTCTCACCAATCATGGTAGCCCAATAGTCCTATTATTGGATAATGGGATCATCTTTACTTCTCAGGTGGTATACAAGACTACTAAATTAATGGGTCCTATCAGTCATTTATATCCCCATACAATCCTTCTACTAATGGTGTGGTTAATGAGCAAATGGTACCCTTGTAGCCATTCTTCAACAATCTTCCAATGACCCTAGTATATGAAATCTCTTTGTTAATGCGATATTATCTTATAGGGTTAGTTACCATCATATAATTGAAATTTCTCATTTTAAAGCTTCATATGGTTGGGATCCTATTCTCCCCTCAAGTGTACAACCTATACTTGAGAAGGCTACCCAATAAACTACTGATTTAGCTATGAGGAGACTATCTGATGAAATCATCTGAGTACAAGTTTTAGCTTCGAGTTCCCTTGCTGCTACCACCTTAAAAGAGAAAACAAGAACCAACGCTAGTAGACCTACACTACCGGAATATCAAGTTGGGGATCTTGTACTCCTCTATCACCATAGGCTGGGAGGAAGGATTTACAACCTTGACACCTTATGGGCTGGTCCTTACCATATTATTATTGTCATGGTTTTGAATACTCCATTGCAGCTGTTGATACTGGTACTGTAATCAAAGAGTGCATACTAAAATTCTTCGTAAGTATGTGCCCCCTAGGCAAGATCTTGAGGAGGCATTGTTGGGAATTCAACTACAATGACTAAAATTGCTCAAGATCGATATTTGATATCTTGGTCTAATGAGATTTCAAAATCTATGTTGGAAATATCCAAATCTAGGATAGACCAACGATCAACAATTTAGATTTATCAATCTTCTCTGAAGGATGATGCTAAGCTATCTGATGAGGCAAAATATCATTAAGAAGGTCAGTCTCATCAAATAAGAATCTTATCAGATCTGGCCATCACAAGTATGGTATTAATAATCAGCAATATTGGTCATCTAATAGGAAAGATCTTACCTCAGGTGCATATCAAATATCCTCGCAAATAACTATTAAATCTACCCCTATAAATATCCCTCATTTCTAAAAAATAAAGTACCTCTATTTTTGTCTCACGTAGCTTAATTTTTGTCTATTCATACAGGATTATGTATCTCCAATTAGAATCAATTATAGTAATGGAACTAATAACTTCGTTGCACTTAATTCAATCTTCGCTAGAGCCACAGAACTAATAATTTCGTAGCCTTTATAGCATTTGCTTATTTTTTAATTTCTAAAAAAATGTATACCCTTGGAGTTGCTGGCGGTGTATGGGTTGGCAGGAACTGCAGTGGCTTTGACTGCCACATTATTTATATTTTTATAAATGGGATAACCATTTTTAGGACGAAAATGGTGGGGGCGCGATTTAGGAGGATTGACAAAAAACTCATCCAGTTCAAAAATCTGGTTTAACATTATATGTCCTGTCATTTTTGTCAATCCAATTGAGACACTCGAAAGGATCTGTTAAGATGTATTGCCCTGTCCAAGCATCTTAAATCTTCCTACTCAAGGACCATCTCAGTTTTGTTATAGAACTTGACCCCAAATACACGCATCTCAGGAGAAAGGATCTAAAGCTTATTTTCAACTGCTTCTTGTTAAAGTGCTATATAATGTGCGCAAATTTGGTACCCTTTGGGATTTTGAATTAGACAACCTTCACCTAGAGCCACCCTAAGAACATAAAAATGGCCTGAAACTTACTAATGCTCAATGAAAGGCCGCTGAGAAACTTTTTTCTGAACATTATTACATTTTTCCTGTGAACCCTAAAACTTTGGGAGAATGAAAAGAGTAACCTATTTAGTAGATAAATGAGATGTTTTACCCATATGGACCAAGATTTTATTTAAAAACCATGTTGGAGGAAGCACAAGAAACTGTAAAGTTGAAACAACTTATAAAGACAGCCTGTTGAAGCCTTTGCAGAGCACTTGGTCCTCACACCTGCTCCTGGTGAAGAAGAATAATGGGACCCATTTCGTGGTAATGGATTATGATAAATTAAACTTTATCACATGGAAAGACAGCTACTCCTTACCCAGAGTTGACAATTCTCTATGGAAGCTATTTGCTTATGGGTTCTTCTCCACAATGAATTTAACCAGTGGCTACTGGAAGATTTTCATCATTATGAAAAACTGAGCTAAGCACTCTTATCACTAAAGAATGATGATTTAAACCTACTCAAAAGCTGCGGGGCTATGTAACGTCCCTGTTACTTTCCAGCGAGCCATGGATTGCATTCTGGTGGATCTGAACTGTCCTGTATCATGATATATTACAAAGTTAATGTATTTTCCTAAAACTTTAGCTCTCATCTATACCAACTGCAGCAAGTCATTGAGCGTTTAAGAAAATCCTCTAAAAATTGTAGCCTTCCAAGTGTGTCTTTTTTAAAAAGAAAATTGGAGTTTTTAGGCAACAAAGTAATAAAAGTTGAGATATGACCCTTATTTGAGAAGGTTACAGACATATATAAATTGTGCCACCCAGAAAGATGAGAGACATTCAGATTTTCTTGGTGGTGGTGTGGTACTATCTAAAATAATTCCACATATCACTAATTTTTGTGGAAACCTCATTTTATCTTTTACAGAATAATGGCATTCCCCTGGAAATTCCTATGACAGCAATCATTTGATGCGCTAATATTTTCATTAACCAAAACTCCCGTGCTAACGTACCCCCAAAAAAATAAACCTTTTTTTGCTATCACTGACGCTAGTAATGTTGATGGTGTCATTTTGATGCAATACAACATTAACCAAGTGGACCACCCTATTGTGAGTTTGACAAAACGTTGTATAAGGACAAACGAGATTATAAGTTCAACAAATTTGAGTGTTTGGCGTAATTCTGGTCATTAAGCATTTCCATATTTTCCTTTATGAAATGAACTTCACGGTGATAACTGAACATACCTTCCCCTGCTGTCTGCAAAAGATGCATGAATCTGATAGAAGCTTATCATGGTGGCTCCTAAAATTAAAAATTACTATTCTTTATACACCATTGGCCAGGCGTAAATGTAAAGATGCTAGCAGCCTCTCCAAATTGCCAGAAAGAATATTCTATCCACCAAAGAGAAACTCCTATTTATTTACCTCTTGCATTCTGAATTGTGGCCTCTAAAACCCTGAAGATTCAAAGTGAACGCAGGTGGAGAGCAACTGATACATAAATTATGATGTTTAAATTGTATGAATTAGTGAAGAAGAAATGGCTCCCTTATGTCCGTCCC
The DNA here is from genome assembly GCA_022478985.1 of Massospora cicadina. Lineage (NCBI taxonomy): Eukaryota > Fungi > Entomophthoromycota > Entomophthoromycetes > Entomophthorales > Entomophthoraceae > Massospora > Massospora cicadina. Next base: position 179,758 of record JAKSZP010004045.1, on the reverse strand, counting down.
TCTGATTGGATCAAGGTTGTAATGGAGGATCATAGCATCACTGGATATGGGGCGGAATGGTAGACCCACCAATAGTTGAGGTCTCAATACTTCTGGGATGGAATGCTCAACTCGTTTTAGGATGTTTTAGATGCCTTACTACTTGTCACCAACATGAAGACCCTAACATGAGATTTCAACCTCAAGTGGTAGCTCCTTCATCCTCTTTCTATATAATCATTGACGTTGTAGATCTTTTTTCCCACTGGAGTCCATGGCCATCAATATATAATACTAGCCATGGAACACCTCACCAGATGGATTGAAGCTATGTCGATCCCTATGGCACTGCCTGGGTAACTGCCTTATTTTTGCATCATCATTTCTTTATACAGAATGGTAGAACATGGGTGCTATCATACAATATTGCCTTAGGTTTTACTTCAGAGGAGGTAAGGAAGTACATACTCTACTTGACAACCACCAAGCTTATTCAGCACCCTAATCAATTCACAAATGGGTCTTTAGAGAGGGTTAATGGTAATTTCATTTCCAATATTGTAATAAATGGCTTCTAAAAACGCATTTTGAAGGAATTATCTCCTACAAATTGTTATGCTTGCTTTTGGGGAAGCTACTAGCGAGTAGTAATAAATATTTCTTTCAAGGCACTTAATTTAGAGAACTCTCCTCACCAACCTACAACCTATGCTATCTTCCCAACTCCCAAAACCTTTGAGATCAGATTAGGAGCCTTTAAGATGAGAGATTTAATTGCAATCTCTATCTATGAATGCCTTGGTACATACCGCAACATATGAGTCTGTTCAAAGCAACTTATGTAAACTCTTTGCGTGCGTATCAACCTAGAGACTTAATGATGTTCTATCACCTTTTCCCAGAAGAAGAATTAAAAAGCTCAACTCACCCCTGGTATGGGCCTTACAATGTCCTACATATAAGTGGGTCTTGATATTCCATTGTTAGTGTTGAGAAGGGCATATTTGTTAACTGGGTACTTGGGAAATTACTCAGAGCTTTTGTAATCCTCTAACAGAATCAAAAGTGGGCATTGATAGACTCATACCTCAAAAAAATGAATTGAAAATGTTAATGTTTAATACTGCCTCCATACCAATACTTTAACCGGCAATAGTTGGTTGTTTGGAACTATCCCCTAAAAAGGATATAAAAGGGAAAGATCCAGAATCAACTAAATTAATGGCGTCAAAGAGACCACCAAGAGATTTTAAAAGACTAAAATAGCACAAAGAAAATCTCCTCGTCCTCCTTCACTTTCTGAAGCTCAGGGAGATCTTGATTGTCAGTCCAAAAGCGACATTCCAGATATGATAACCACAGATCCTTCTAAAAACAAGAAACTCTAAATAAAGCATATATCATTTGTTACATATCTAATTTAAATAGTTTCATAATCCTAGTAATTTCATGAGGTTGTTCAGCAAGCCAGGACATCCCAATAGTCCTGGCCCTTGCAGTAATTTTATAAAAAATTTGCATTTCCAACTATGAGCAGCTTTGAAGCCTAGTCCCTCACTTGGCCTTGTCTATTAACAGTGCTAATAGGTACCAAAGAAACCAGTAAAACCTTTATTAACTTAATGATTTGGTTCATGTTGTTGATGAGCGGTGGATCACATCTCTGGCCCCTAAAAATCCACCTACTGTACCCCACTTTTCAACTTCTGTCCTTGTGAAAGAGTTAAGAAGTTCTTTAATGATGTAGATCAGATAAGGGGCCAACAGCAGCGCTCCACGACTCCTCTTACACCCAGTTAGTCCTTCCCCAGCCTTTAGGCCAATAAATTTTGTTCTCACAGCATGCAAAATGTTTACCAAATCAGAACAAATGGTTTCGTTCATGAGATATAGAGTCATGGATTTAAGACTACAGAGTAAGTTAGTCTGACCTAGGGTTCTAAAATATAAATTAATAAGCAAAACTGATCTCTTATAAAAAATAGAATATGCCAAATAATTAAGCTAGGCAAATTGCTCAAGTTTCAAATGATTAAGTTGACTCTGTTTGTCAATCTATGACAATTGCTGCCAAAGTATTAATGAGTTTATAGCTACTCACTAATAAGCCCTCCAACCTATTCTGCTCTTCATGGATTAACCAATAAAATCCATTGGGAAAAGGCTCAAGATGGTCCAAAGCCACTTTCCAATCCCCTTCCTCTCCCCAATATAAATACAACAGGCACGCCTAGGGTCTGATGTCAGTTCATTTTCCATTTTTGAGCCTTATTTAAGGTAAAGCCATGTGCTTCTAATTGTTCTCCACTACTCCGCCTAAATTCTAATTTTTCGCCATACTTAAAATTTAGCAAACTAAACTTCCATCTGCGTCTAGCTCTGATGATTATTGAGTGGAAACTCTGTCCATTGACTCCGCATCTCGCCGCACTCTAGAAGAAACTGTTAAGAGTTACAATCACAAATTACCTCTCAAATCTGCTGCCCACAAAGGTCACTCCCATCTGCTCGGTTTATACTTGCCAATATACCGCTGGCTTGTATGATCTGGCTGATGTGGTGATTCCCAACCCATTGTGCATAATGGCCATCACCTGACGCCAGATTAGCCCTGATTATATACCACGGGTTTGTTGCAATCTGGTCAACATGGAATTATAACCCTCTATTTTCAGCATCTTTTTTAGCGAATAACACCTGTCTACCCACCTAAACAAGGTTTACATGTTGTGGATCGTTTGGAGTAATTATCGTTGTGGCAATCTATTTTAATACATTGCAATTAAATCAATCAATAGTGTCAATATCTTTGCCAATTTCACACGGCAGTTCTAATCAGCCCTTCTATTGTGAAAGTATTAGGCGTTTTCCTAAAATAAAATTCATTTTAATGCGATTCAATTTGTGGGTTTTTTAGTTTGAATTGGGGTCATTATTGATTAGTGAGTTTTTTAGTTATCATCACATAGTTTCAAACTTTGTTTATATTGTGACTGTTACCAAAGGACAGCAACTGCAAACGCAGAAAAAGTGATCACCTCCATTAGATTTCACCATTTTGGGCTACCCCAGAAAGATCTGAGTTTATCCCCAATGCAGCCAATCATTTGCTATGGGTGCCTTTGGTATGCAATTAGATTATTTTACTATCACTTGACCTATAGAAATTCCCACTATCTAGCCTTTAAATAAGTTAAGCCCTGGGCATTATGGTAATTTTTCGGCATTAGTACATCCAGCATGTATGGTCAGACTTACATTAACTAGCCAAATCACTGACAAGATGTGACTAAAGTCCATCCACACAATGCGATAACTGTTCAAGTTCATGATGATGCCTTTCCAGTTGATGAAATGTCCTGGCCACTTTTCCAGAACTCATTATTATGGTTAGAAAATGAGATCTTCCTTAAGACCAACGTTAGAGACAAAGCTACATGTTGGGAGGCCAAGAAGGTAAAGTTAGCAGGCCTCCCTGACCTCAAGCATACCATAGACCAACGCTGGGTGAAGGCAAAATATGCCCAGGTTGGTCCTATGGATGCAGGAGAAGTTTGGCCCTGTATAACAACAGTGGCTTAAAAAGGACTTGCTTTGTAATAGAGAAAAATGGTTCTCTTCAGTTTTAGGTGAACGGGGACTCAAACCCTATTTGGTCTTCAAAATTTCCATCTCAGGTCAGCCTCTCCTACAATCAATTACCTGAGTTTTGTCAATTACCCAGTAAAGTGTATTACCCAATGGAAGCGTGCACATATTTGCGCGACTCAGCTTAGACCTGCTTCCCTTGATTGATTGTTTTTCCAAAATCCCTTAAATATCTTATGTCAATACCAATATCTCCCGTTGGTCAACTTCCCCATCAATAAACCCTATGCTAAGTATACTGTTTCTTTATATTTATGCTACCGTGGTTCATCCTGTGCGCAAAAAAATCTTCATGCAGTTCTGCACAACGTTAACCTTTTAATTAAACTGCAAATAATTTTCCCGCCCATGCACCATTGAGTGTCCCAGGTTTCCTCCAACCTAAGGCACCTATTCTCCAACTCTACAAGAACCGCGTGTTTCCATTTTGGTCATTCCCTACCATGTTAACCATATTCGCCCTATGTTATTATAGCTGTTGCTCTATATGCTGGGCTCTAGTAAATTTTTCAAGTACTAGATGGTCCCAAGGGCTCTAGTAACTTTAATACTTGCTTCTAGTTTCCTGGTGTTGGCTCTGTGCACCGGGCACCTCCACGCTGGAAACAGGAGAGTTATAGACACTCTCCTTACTCTCATCAACAAAATACTGGGCAACTTATGGTTTTCCTGCATCAATAATTATATCCTTGAAATCAATCTAAACCCCACTCCATAACAACATTTCAAGGAGCCGGAAGCTGTGGTGGCAGCTTTTCACAAGAAGGGCTTATTTTAAAGCCCACCTAGTGCAAATTTTTTCATAAAAAGGTGAACTTCTTGATAAACTTGTCATGAAGGATGTATACAACATCTCTCCTGCAAGCTGGAGGCCATCCAGTAATGGCCCACTCCAACCATCTAGAAATAACTTTGGAGTTTTCTTGGCACATTCATCTTAAAGAAATACTCAACCGCCATGGCCTAGCTGGCGTCACCCCTCACTCATTAACAGGGAAGAAAATATCATATCAAATGGCCCACAGAGTATCATCAGGATTTGAGTCTATCAAAGAAGGCTTCCTCACTGCCCCAGTGCTTTTCCATGAAGACAACTAAAATCCTTTGTAGTAGCTGTGATGCCTCTTCGGTGGCTTTAGATGCAGTTTGTTGCATGAGCATGAGAAAGCCAAACCCACATGGCTAACATTCAAGATAGCTAATAACCACTGACCTGGCATGGTCCATTTACTGCAAGGAGCTGACAGCAGTGGCCTGGTCACATACTTACTAACACTACCTCCTGTAGGGCGCATAACATGATATCATTATCCAGACAGAACATAAAGTTTTTTATAAAACTGGAAACCCTATAAACTGAGTCATCTCTATTCTCACATTTACCAGGACCTCTGCAGCAACACTTCAAGTATGAATATTAAGGGACCCATGAACGTTCTGCCCAATATGATAAGCCATTATCCCTCCCTTTCAACAAGTGATGAGGAGTACTGTCAGGATTTTGAAAATGATACATTATCCAGCTTTGTCAGATTAGAATCCATTCTGCTTTGTCTCTTTGGTTCAGTTAAGCAGTAAGCAAACTTAGGGTATGCTGGAGTTATCAATACTTAAGTTTAATATTGTATAGGTTTGCTTACTTATAAAGCATTAAGGTAATTAAATTAGGTATAGCCTTAATATTGTTGACTATTAATGCTTTATTTGGGAACAATAATGACTCGCCTGCGATTTTTATTGTTAGTTAAATATAACAAAAGTCTTTCTAATGCAGATTGATCAGGGCTTGTCACCGAATGACAAGGGTGTTTTAAGAGTTAAAGAAGCGTTGAATTGCTTTTCATGGCACTCATTGCAGGTTACCTGAGTGTTAAACCTACTACTAATTGCTAAATGATCCCATTACCAAGTAGGTTCTAGCATATGAATGTTATACTACTGGGGTTATATAAAGGCGTTGGGACATGATATCTCTTAATCAAGCCCACGGAGGGTCATGTCTCTAGTCAGGGGAGGATCCTAACTATGCTGCTGAAGTTTTCATCATTTGAGAAAACTTTTAGGGTTAAAGTCCATCTGCAACGGATGTCATAACTATTGGGATACCAACAGAAGAGTTGGGCGCCAAATTCCATATGTCAGAATTTGAGATAATAATTGAATTGATTTCCCCGCTTCCAAATTTGGCTGTAGTAGATTGGTTATCAAACCTAACCGAGTTAAATCAATTTCAGGATCCTCCTACTCTATTCCTGAGTCACGTGGGGTGGCGTTTCCACCCATTCGGTCAGGTGAGCAACACCACCCATTGAGGATACTCATGAGGAGGCCATTCTGGAAGATCAGTAAAGATCCTAAACAGATGAGGCCCTGACGATCCCAAAGGCACTGAGTTCCAACACACCCTATAAATATCAAATCCTTCTAAGTCTAATAAAATATCGAATAAATTATCCAGCTTTCCACTTCCTTCTTGACCTTTTCTGCAAATTAACAGATTCAAGCCACCTTTGGACCTCGGTGCCAGTCCAGATAAATGTAGCGCCAACAAGAGTGGTGCTAAATACTGGGGGCTCCAAGTTGTCCTGAGTGAAAACGTCTATCACAATGGAAAATACCAGAAGCTTAGGAGACCAAACTGCTGGTCAGTCGTGAAGTGTTGCCTAATGGGTTAGTACCTCATGGCATGAAATACCAGCCGCTTGATCCAAATCATTAGAATTTTGAGCTGCTTTCCAGTTCACCCTGCCTTCTATTGATGGAAGTCAGTACCAACTTCAATGCAAAAGCCCTAACGAGGTAATCACCCAAATAAATGGCATCTACTCTGCGGGTGGCCGCACTAGTCATTCCCACGCCCCCATCATTACCTCTACTATGTGGGACCTTTACGATTCAGCCCAGTTGCTGCCAGCAGAGCTCACATTGGGCCCTGAACATTACCTCCGTCATTTTATCCACCCCTCCATCCATCACCTGCTCCAACTAGTTGGGTTGCACCATCAAGAAGTCGCATGCCAACTGGGGCTCTCCCAGGCCCTACACACCCATCTCGTTGATTTCTATACTGCGGCCTCCTTCTTCTTCAATGACAACTGTGAGGCTTTAATTGATAATTGACGGCTGATTAATGAAGTTTGAGACCAGGTAATGGTGTTAGATCATGGGATCTCCAGGTATCTTTAGGATGAGCTGCGTTGGAACGTCTAACTCCTCGAGATAACTTGGAATTAATGCCTCCTCAAAGTCAAGGATCTGGTAGGGACCCTACAACAACACTATTAAGAGTTGGCCTCCCGTGACTATCCATCTAGGAGCGAAGGTCCTGAAGGGCCTCAGGGTACTGAAGGCCCCATGGGGAGTGAGGAGTCTGAAAAGCCAGAAGGTCCCCGTGGACCCCCCAGGCCCCAGGTTCCTCAGCCCCCAACGCTGCCAGCCCTGAGGACCCCTGGCGGAAGGATGTGATGACAGCCTTGGCTGTTTTGCATGAACAAATTCAGAATATAGCCAGAGGATGTAGATTCTGAACGGATGGGGTCCCACTTGACCCTAGGGTCTCCCTAGATGCCCTGTTAGATGAATTGGGAAACTTAAGTATTTTTAATAAGCTCACCGACGCCCTCATCTCCCAGCTGGAGAAAACCTGTCAAGGGTTTGAGACCCGCCTGACCACCCTCAAAGATCAATTTCACCACCAACAAGCCAACATACAATCTTTAAAAGAGCAAGTCACAGACAAGGTTTCCATTTCTTCTCTTAATCAACATTGGGACAATGTCCAGGAGGAACTTGAAGGCCTACAACGCTGGCTAGACCAACAGGGCCCCCTTGACTATGCAGAAACTGAAATTTTGGAGCCAACGCCTATCCCTGGAATTAACATCATCTCCGCTCCTCTGGTAACTAACTTTAAACCTATTTTTAAAGAGAGATTCGTTCCCGGCCAAGAAAGCATTGCATCCTTCCTGTATGCTTATGAAAGCTCCATGGAGGAAGCCACCGACTGGCAAAGGGTAAAACATATCCACTCCTGCCTGGATAGCACATCCCAGGAGATCATGAACCCTCATTTGAAGGAGTGCACAACATGGGATCAGGTCCAAATGGCTTTAATCCAAGAGTTTGGAAGCAACCAAACCTTAGCCAACCAAAAACAGGCCTTCATGGGTATCCGATTAAACAAAGGAGAAAGCCCCATGGAGTTTGCAAGCTGCTTCTATGCCCAAGCTCAGCCCTAAGTTAACACAAATTGTATCACCCTGGACGACGCTATTACCGCTGTCATATCTTTATTAGGATCCTACCCTGAGGTCCAGATGCATATGATTGGCCAGAAGAATGGACTTACCTGCATCCAAGAAATTAGGAGGCCCTTAATGAGATCCCTATGTTGACTCTGCACTCTAAGGCTACCTCCATTGGCCCCTCTAACCGTCCTAGATTCCATGTGGTCAAAACCCAGAAAAACCCTCGATCCAGATGTACTTACTGTAACGGTTCCAGGCACAGCGCCAAGAACTGCTGGAAATGACTTGTTGAGGAGGCGGGAAAAGGGCAGTCAGCATGAAGGATGAGGCACTTCGTGCTGATGACCCCACTCAGCCTCAAGAATCTTCTGTAATTGTAAGTAAACTAGGAGCTACAGCATTTGGAGAAGAAGTTTTGGTATCTAATGATAATAAAGAAATTGATACTGCTTACTATTCTTCTGATGACTCTCTCATGTTCCTCACTCTGCCGCCCCAGTTCAGAAGCCTGGTCACCTGGGTCACATTCCGAGTTCACAAGATACCAGTTCATGGCATAGTCAACAGTGGCTCCCCCGTGAATGTCATATCCTCCAAGCTGATGAAATGCATCAAGATCGCTCCTGATATGACACACTACATGAAGTATGGCACAGCTGGCCCCCAGTGCACCCGATCCATAGGGGCCTATTCCTCTCTACTGAAATGCTTCAGGAAGCTCGCTTTAGATACACCCACCATCGCTCTGGACAACCCTAGCTATGACCTTCTCCTCGGGACTCAATTTCTTAGAGACTATTTGGTAGTGCTCCATTATGATGGTGGCTTTCTATCCTTGCTTGGTCATTGTATTCCGCTTGTTTTTGAGACCCCTCATGATTCCAAAACTGAGATTGAAGCCTGGGCTTGTCTGCTAGAGAGTTAAAGCCAAATTGATTGGCTCAAATATCATATTAGGGGTTCCTGAGTCTGACTGCCCCCCTTACTGTTGATGGGCAAGAAGGCATGCCTTTTACTTACCTAAGGCAACTACAGTTCCCACAAAATCCCAGGTCATTGCTAATACCTGGGTCCATGTCAACATCCCTCGGGGTATCTTCTAGAAGTCGAGGCCTAGACAACCTGTCCCCAAAGGAAGTGCTAACCTGTCCGGGGATTCTAGATCCAGTCTTTGCCGGATCTATATCAGTGCTGTTGGCCAACCTTACTGATAAACCTAAAATAGTAGGTCCAAACAGCCCCACCACCTATGTCTGCTTACTACCGGTGAAGGCTTTTGTCAATGTCTGGAACTTTGGGGACTTAAGAGACTTTGGCTTGGAAGCTCCACCCTTGGTTAGTCTGGTTGATACTAATATCAGTGAAGACCTCTTGGATGACAAAAAGCAAAAGGTCCTAGCATTATTGGAAGTTTATTTGGACCTATTCTCAACCTCAACCTATGACTTTGGAAGAATGAATGGGGTTTTTTCATCATGTAGAAACAGGGGATACTCCTGACTTCTGGTCCCAACCTTACCAAAAAAGCAAGGTTGAGGAGGCTCAGGTGACTGTTGAGCTAAAACAGCTACTCGACGCCATACTCCTGGTGCCCTCGTGCAGCCCTTGTGCCTCTCCTCTTCTGCTGGTTCAGAAGAAGGATGGCAGCCATCAGGTGGTGATGGACTATTGACAACTTTACTCCATCACTAAGAAGGACAGTTGTTCTTTACCTAGAATTGATGATTCCCTCTAACTGCTCGCTGGATCTCAATACTTTTCTGCCATGGACCTTGCCATCGGATATTGGCAGGTTGAGCGCGCCCCAGAAGACCGGGCTAAGTGTGCGCTCATAGCTAATGAAGTACTATTTGATCCTACTAGAATGCCCCAAGGCCTTTTTAACGCCTTGGCCACTTTCCAAAGTGCCATGGATGGGATCCTTGGGACTTGAAGCTCTCCTGCGTCCTTGTTTACCTGGATGACATTACTGTCTTCTTCAAACCTTTAATGGGCATCTCGAGCATCTACAGGAAGTCTTCAATCAGCTACAAAGAGCGTCCTTAAAGCTAAAACCCTCCAGGTGTTCCTTCTTTCAGTCCAAATTTTAATTCTTGGGCACAAGGTCTCTAAGTACGGCATCTGACCCATACCAAACAAAATTGCCGCCATAAAGAAGATGTCGCGCCCCCAGAGTTTAAGGGATAACCAGGTATTCCTCTGCATGCTGGGCTATTACTGGCAGTTTATTCCTCAGTTTGCTGACCTTGCAGAACCGCTGTTTTATCTCCTACAGAAGAATGTGCTGTTCGAGTGGCATCCTAAACAATAACAGCCTTTTCATGCCTTGAGAACCGCTCTATGTACTAAACCCGTTCTAGTTCACCCTCAATTCGACCAACCCTTCCTGTTGTTCATGGATGCGAGCTACGTCACCATTGGGGCCATCCTGGCCCAACATGATGAAAACCACATCGACCACCCTGTGGCCTACTATAGTAAGACACTAAATAAAGCTAAGTGGAAATACAGCGTCACAGAGAGGGAGTGCCTACCCATCCTACTAGCCCTCAACATTTTTGGCCCTACCCCTATAACACCCACTTTACTAACATTACAGACCACTCCTCAATACGGTGGCTTCATCAAATGAAGGATCCTGACAGTCAGTTAGACAGATGGGCTCTATGACTATAAAGCTACGAGTTTCACCATCATCCACCATGCAGGCGCTATTCACCAGAATGCGGACGGCCTCTCTAGGATGCCAGTAATAGCAGCGTTGACCCTCGAGGAGGACCAGCTGTATATTATAATAGGCCGATCTGACCAGTGGGAGTTGGAAACCATGGAGGTCCAGGCTGAACTACGAAGGATGACTCATGATACACAAAATAAGGATGGGCTGCTTTATAAGAAAGTCAATAAGAAGTGGCTCCCTTATATCCGCCCCTCCTCCAGAACTGATGTTATACTAGAAGGCCATACCACCATGGGACATGGGGCTGTCAAAAAGACCCACGAGTGGTTGAAATCATGTTGCTACTAGGACAGCATGATCAAGACTATCCAGGAGGTCCTGGAAGCATGCATGACCTGCCAATCGCAAGACCAAGCTAACCCCCAATTCCAACATTCAGTGGTCACCCCAACTGGTCCCTTCAATATGGTAAGCATTAATGGGTGGTCCCCTTCCCACTGGGTTGCATGGCCATAAGTATATTATCCTAGCCGTGGACCATCTAACCAAGTGGGCTAAGGAATTACAGTCCTGACTATTACTTCCAAGGCCACCGCCCTATTTCTTGTTTGATCCGTTTTCACCCAGCAAGGGTGCCCCCAAACCTTACTCTTGGACGATGGATTAGACTTCACCACACAGGTAGTGCAAGATCTTACCTCGCTATTTGGTACTAACCAGATTTTCGCTGTACCTTACCACCCCTTTACTAATGGGGCAGTTAAACGGGATAACGCAACTCTTATTTCTATCCTTCAAAAATTAGCTGCCTCAGACCCTGCTCGTTGGAACCATTACCTACCCAGAGCCTTACTTGCCTACCAAGTAAGCTATCACCAAGTTATCAAGATGTCACATTTGAAGCCCTATATGGGCAGGCACCTCAGCTGCCAAGTAGCGTCCAGCCAATGCTCAAGACCTCCACCCCTGAGAACTCCAATTTAACTATGAGGGCTCTAGCTGATGAAAATGTCCAGCTCCAAGGCTAAGCCACTTAAGGCATTATCACCACCACTGGAAGAGAGACATCCTGATTAAATCTCAGATGACCCTCCTTACCAGATTTTCAATTAGGTGACCTTGTTCTCTTTTATCATCATAGACCTGGAGGCTGATAAAACAATCTTGACGTACTTTAGTTTGGACCCTATAAAGTTATTTATAGTGAATTCTGAGTACTCCATTGCTGACGTCAACCAAGGGACCATGGTAAATTGGGTGCATGGTTGGTTCCTGTGGCCATATTCCCCCTCTGACAGGATCTTGAGGGGGGCATTCTTGGAATTCAAGATAATAATCAATTCGAATTCCCCCTTCTGAAATTGGCTGTACTGGATCAGGCGTCAAACCTAACTGAGTTAAATCAATTTAAGGATCCTCCTACTCTATTTCTGAGTCACGTGGGGCAGTGTTTCTACTCATTTGGTCAGGTGAGCAACACTACCCATTGAGGATGCCCATGAGGAGGCCATTCCAAAAGATCAGTAAAGATCTTGAATGGATGAGGCCCCAAAGATACCAAAGGCACCAAGTTCCAACACATCCTATAAATATCAAATCCTTCTAAGCCTAATAAAATATCAAATAAATTACCCAACTTTCCGCTTCCTTCTTGACCTTTTCTGCAAATTAGCAGCTTTGAGCCACTTTTGGACCTTGGCGCAAGTCCAGAGAAGTGTAGCGCCAACACCATAATTAAGTTCTTTATTATTTAAAAGAGATACATCTCTGTAAAACAAATAATTAGAAAGTTATAAACTCTTTATTGGTCTCTTGTGGAAGAATTTGAGAGATAGTTTCGCTATCTAGTTTATTTTGTAAGCCAACTCTTGCGATTAGAGTTGAAAGTAGGTTTCCCTTGTCCAGCTAAATTTAAGTTATGTTGTTTAAAGAGTAAATAAGTTTCCTTTGTCCAAATTGTTTCCAAGTTTTCAGATAAAGTCTGTCAGTACCTGACATCAGGAGAATACCTAAGTGAGATCAATAAAGTTGTTCGTGAAAAAGCTCACCTAAATAGTTGTCTTAGACAATTATCACTGCATCAAATATAAAGAATTTTAATCACAAATAAACCTTTTCAGCAAACCCCTATAAAGATATAAATCTAATTCTCACTAAAGGGGGTAGTGAGTTTTCTGGACAGATAGCACCTCAGAAATATCTGAAACATAACTTATAATATTGAACTTCATAAGTTATGGATTAAAATGGAGACAGTGTATAATAATACTCTGAATTTGAAATCACAATATTATCTGACTATATTGAATGAGTAACAATAATTCAAGAAAAGATTAGAGCATGTCAGAAAGGTTAATAATGATATATATGGAAAATTCACCTCCTAAGAAGAGGAAGGGGATGAAGTAATCTAGGAATTAATGTCCTAGAAGGCTGCGTGAGAAGTGACAATAAATGATTCTATATCTTTAGAGCAATGTAACACAAATTTAAATTGGTTTTGAAACCTTAAAAATCATAAATGCAACTGCGCTTAGATGGAAGCAGAAGTAGATGACATCAATTAGATAACAATTTGTTGAGGAATCACATCCCCAAAACTCCTGCGTCCTTTGCAGCACTTTTTAGCGGATTTCTGAGAATCTTCAGTGGTCAACAGAGCTATCAGGTGACTAATTATTGTCATATTAATAACTAAAGAATTTTTATAAAGACTAAAACCCTGCTTTCACTAAGATTTCACCATTATCTTCTAGCTTTCCCAAAATAATGATGTTTATAATAAATAAACAGCTCGCTGACCTTAGACATTTAATACATGAGGCTGATTCGTTTTTCAGGGGGTCTAATCCATGAAGATTAGGCACCTGACAACCTTCGCTTAAAACACAATAATCCTCATAGAGTAAATCCTCAACTGATGCTACCTTTTTGTAGCATCATTATTTTTGGTAAACTGTTTGAGCCATTGGCGTAACTCTTGCTGACACTCTCTGACACTTTTGTTATGCGTTGGCCCTTAGGACTCAACAGAACCAATCCAACCTCTCTTTTGGCAGCTCAGCTCCAAGGTATCTGTGATATAGAATGTCCTGTTCAAACAGAGCAGATCTTCTACTAATTACTGTATTCGCTCAATTGCTAATCCCAGGATGGTTACTGGCAATTAGTTCACTCAAACCACTATTTTAATTTTAATTTATTTTGGGGAAGGCTGACCATGGGATGGACACTTCCAAATATTGCTCAGGTCAGATAAACTTAGTACCGGGGGGGCACCCCAGAGAAGAGATGCTATCTCTTATTGCCAGCGGGAACGCCACTTATGGGGAGGGGGAGGGAACGTGTGAAGGGGCCGTAGCCACTATTGAGCACGTGTGGAGGAAGGGGTCTGATTTGATGAACCAGATTGGGAACCAGGAGGAGACCAGCTGTTGGCGACGTGGTGGGAGGTATCCAAACACCCACGCTTGAAAGTGGTCCACCAAATGAGACTGGAATCTGTGGACAGTTTCTGGGAGGGTGGGGGTGGAGCCTGCGATGGCATCTAAGACAATCGTGTGGATGGTCCACATGGCGATTGCAACCACCAGAGCATGGAGGAGGGTGGAAGGGGGAGGCCATTGATAGAGCAAACATATCTCTTGACAGACTGAAGGGATGCGTTTGATCCTGGCCCAGCAGACGTTGAACTTCGCGCCATATCACTTTAGAGGTGGGGCACTTCTCCAGGCGGTGGAACAGCGTTCCATACTGGCCGCACATGACACAGGATGAGTGTAAAGCGTTAGAGCGCTCAGCTGTATGATACACCCGCCTCAGGCAGCGCCACACATGGGAGCGGACTTGAGGCTGCAACAGAGGGTGATGTACATATTTCCAGATTGTTTTTTGGGTCTCAATGGAGTAAGGGATGTCCATCATGTCCAGGTAGTCCACCCTGGATAGGACATGGGGCCGAATGGGGATCATGCCATCATGGATGGGTAGCCCCTGTACCTCTTGTGTGAACTGAGGGGAGGGGCGGCCTCTTTGGGTTGTATGTCCGCTAATACAAATTCTCCACTCTGCGCTTCGCATGGAGAGTAGGATTCGTTTGTAGTGGGTTTTTGTCCCGTGAGGACCTGTGGCTGATGTGTGTGATGCGAGGTATTTCATCAGGGAGTGAGGGTTTGTGGATTGTTGAGGCCCAAGGCTCAGGAGAAGTTGGAGCGGGCTGCGCGGGACCAGTGTTGGGATGGGAGTGTAGGAGAAGTGACGGCCGCGATCCAGGAGCCAAGGATCTTGGCGGCGTGGGCTTTGAAGTCAAGCAGGCCCATGCCACCATGATGATGAGGGCCAAAAATGACCTCTAGCCGCACTGGTGGAGGGCGGCCTGACCAAAGCCATCCTTGCAGCAAGGCATACAAGGATTTGAAGAAGCTTGGGGAGAAGGGGCTGGCTTGGGCTCTGAACCAGACTTTGGATAGGAGCATAGAGTTGGCTAAAACAACCCTGCCATTGAGGGAAGTGGGGTGGGCTCTGAGAGAGGCGATTCGCTTTGTCACGTTGTCCAGAATATGGCACTCCATTACTGCTGACGCATATCCGCCTGCCTCCATCCACACGCCCAGATGGCGCACCGGTCCTATGGTAGGACGTGGCACGAAGGGGAGCACCAGTGGAGCGGTGTGAGTTGAGTTAGTAAGGCGTGGACGTGGGCGAGCAGATGGGCCGGGTTGAGAAATAATTGCTGGGGCTCAGCAGTTCTGAGACCGACCAAGGAGGATGATTTCAGTTTTGGAGGCGTTCAGTGCCGCGTTGCTTACCCGGGAATATTCCTGGATGAGAGCTTCAAGCGTGCGTGCATCTTGATTATTAGACACCCCAACCACACAATCATCTGCGAATGCCAATATTTTGACTGGGGCTTGGCCTGGCACATGGACCCCAGTGAGTTGGGCATTCACATTTCGAAGTAGTGGGTCAAGGCTGAAGTTGTATAAGAGTGGGCTGAGGGGGTCCCCTTGTCGCAAGCCCCTTTGAGGGCGGACTACTTCCGTTAGGAAGCCAGGGCCACGCACTGCCATTGTTGCAGATTCCGTGAGCAGCATCACCCAGTTAATGAAGCGGGGAGGTAGGCGGAATTGTTGGAGGCAGGCCCTAAGGTATTCCCAGTTTACTCTATCATAGGCCTTTTGTTGGTCCAAGAATACAAGTGCCCCAGAGGCTGTGGACTGACACACATTAGCCACAGAGTGCACGTTATCCCAAATCGACCTTCTGGGGATGAAACCGAATTGTTCTGGAGAGAGGGTGGCAGATGCTACAGTCCCTTAAACGATTAGCCATGATTTTTGTTAAAATTTTGGTGTCTGTGTTTGTTAGAGAAATGGGGCGCCAGTTGGCTAAGTCAAGCTTATCCCCTTTCTTGAAGAGTGTGACAGTAAAGGCCTCTTGTCCTCATGGTAGGAGGCGCGTTTCCAACAGGCTTTGGTTAAGTGAGGCAAGCAGAAGTGGGGATATATATTTGAAAATATTTTTTATAGAACTCATATGGAATGCCATCTGGGCCTGGGCATTTTTGGTTTGGCACACCATGAATGGCTTTCCATTATTCGTTCAGAGTAATTAAATTCATTATTTTCAGGTATCAGAAAATGGTGCAGATATGAGCTCAGTTGAGAAATTCCACCACTTCGGCCAGCTGAATTGGTTCAGCTCAGTATAACTCAGAGTAGTATTTTGCATTTTGATTGCCACTTTGGCCGGTGTATCCATAATAGAATTATCCGATCTTCGCACCTGTGTGCAGGCCACGCTCTGGTGTGGTGCAAAATTTTTTTAAAGAAATATGTGGTGCACTTATCGCCTTTAGTGATGCGTGTGGCCCTGTATTGAATATAAACCCAATGTTTGTGTTGCCTTTCGAGTGCATTGAGGTGAGCGGCTGCCTCCACCCACTTTTGGCCCCATGAAGGGCTGTATACTGTAGCTGGAATGTTGGACTCCAAGTGTGCCAATTCTGCCAGAGTGCGCGAGATAACCGCCGATGTGTCTTGTGAGCGTCTGGAGGAGAGATGGCGAGAGTAGCAGATGGTGTCCTCTTTGAAAGTTGCCCATGTGGAAATGGGGTCCACACAAAACAATGCAATAAACTTTATTGCCAAAGTTGCCTCTTCCACCTACATGGAAAATCCTGGCGACGCAAGCTCAGGGGAGCGGATTTTGCACCAATGTGGGGCCTTAGCAACTGTGACAGGTAGGTGGTATGTTTTTGAGACCAGTCGGTGGTTGGAGAATTCCATTTTCGTTGTTTTGAAGTGGGAGATGTGGGGTTGGAATTTCGCCGGCGTTAGAATAATGTCAATGCGGGTCATGGACCTTAATTGGCCATTGTGGACGTGGGGACGCGTCATGTTTTTGAGCAGCGGGGCATGTCATGGCAGAGCATCCATTAACCCAAGGGTGGCCTTTAGAACGCGTAGTTCAATGTGACCCTGTGGGGCATGGGGTGATGGAGGCCACTGATCCGTTGGTGAAGTTAGCCAACAGTTCATGTCGCCGACTAGGAAAGAATCAGGGGGTAGCAGGAGGGATTTGACTGATAAGAAAAATTCCTGACGCTCACATGCACCGTTTGGGGCATAGATGTTGATGATTGCGTGTGCTACGTCAGCCACGAGAAGGTGACAACAAACACTCGGCCATTTAGGAATGTTTCTGAGGATACAAATTTGAAAAAATTATTTTTCCAAATTAGCACCCCACAGTGCTTTGACCAAAAGGATAGTGATGGGAGGAGCATTGTTTTCCAAGTTTCCACAGAACCTCGTGGACAGTGGGACTCCTGGATGGCCAGGATATCCACGGGTAAATTGTGTTGTAAAAGACTCAGTTTCCTAGCCCAAGACAGGGAGGCCTTGAGTCCGGCGATATTCAACACCTCTAAAGTGAAGGTTTCCCCCATCGTACCTTAGGTGTGAGGGGTGGGCTCCCAGGCCCCCCAGCCTCTTCTAGGTCCCCACGGGCTTTCACAGCAGTGTGGGTGTTAGCAGCAATGCTATTGGAGTTTTTGTTGATTTTTGCAGAAAGAGTCACATTGGCTTTGGCCTTCACTTTTTGTTTTCCCATCGTCAACAAATTTTTTGCGGTGCGGATGAGTTCAGTGCACCATTGAGCGGGGCAAAAAAAATTTTCAGTTGGGATAGGTCCCAAGTCAGTTTTGACTGGAGCTTGGGTGCAATGATTGGGTGAGATCGAGTCTCCCATCAGATCCTCAGATTGAGTGGCCCACTTGGCATGGGCTTCCCAATCTGATTGGTTGATAGATTCCTGAGTTGCTTCCACCACTAAGGTTTCCATGTCCTCCTGTCATTGTGAGTGTGGGATAGTGGTGGTGGCCTTGGCCGTTTCCTTGGCCGCGGCCCTATGGGCCTGCTTAGCCTTCTTCCATTCTTGTGGGAAGATAGGCTTTACCAATAGGTAGCAGCCTTGTGCTCCCCATGGGAAAGCCTCCTTGGTGCTTGCGGTTGGTTCATAGTGCGCCTCTCCATTGGCCATGGCCGCTGAGGGGTGCTCTTGGAATGTGACGCCCTCCTTGATGGGGCATGCGTGCGCCTTGTGGCCAAATGCATCACAGTGGGTGCAAAGGGGGCGCGCTGTCCACGGTCACCCAGAATGGGTGGGTGGTATGCCCTGCAATATCAATAAAAGTGGAGTGCAGGATCTGGGTTAGGTATTTCGCGATCTCCTCAGTGGGGGTCAGAACTGCGATGGCTTTGCTGGTGCACAGGTGTGGCATCAGCATGAAGCATTGCATTTTGAAAAATTGTATTTCGCCATATACAGCAAGACCATCTTTCAGGTGTTGTTACAAATTGTCACGGTTTACCGTAGTAGGCAAAAAGTCAAACGTGAGGAAAATTTGGTTTGATTTTGTCCATCTGGTGTATTTGGTTTTGACGACCCATTGCCCTTCAGGGAGGTTGACCACTACACGCACCGCTGCAGCCTCGTCTGCTGCCATTTTACTTTTGAAATCTAGGTCCAGCCAACCATATGACATGGAGTGAGGTGCAAAGTACACCGCGGTTGGGAAAAAAGTGTGCACATCCCCACAAAATTTTTCCTACAAAGCTGTTTGTTGGATGTCCAGAAACACATGGACTCCATATTACACCGACAAGAGTGGTTGGGAGTGTGGCGTGTTGATGTACTGGTTGCATCATGCTTGCCATGTGAGTATCTCCAGGGAAATTGTGACCACCAGTTTTTTTTAGATTTTTTTCTATTCCGCCAGATTCTCCGGGGCGTTTTTGAACGTTGGAGGCCGCGGGCCTTCCACCTGCTCCTCTTACCTTGCTTGCCCAACTGCTCCCTGACATGGGCGCAGACTAATCTCCTCTGTGAGATTATCAAACTAGATTCAGTCTTGAATTGAATAGGTTGCAATAGTGATTACAATGAGAAAGAAAAGTTCCACTCAAACCACTATTTTTTTTAGTACTAGATGGTCCCAACCCGAGCACTCAAACCACTATTAGTGGAATAAAAAGGGAAAACTGGGATTATGTGGAAAGGTTTTATAGAGTAAAAAAATGATGTATTTCATACTTTTTCATAAAAATCAAGAAATGATATAAATGATAGGTGTAAAATAAACTGAGAATTTGGGTAGCAATAATGGTATTTTAAAAACCCTAGTGAGGAAAATCTTTTCTTTCTCAATGCAAACACTTTTGCAACCCATTCAATTCAAGACTAAATCTAGTTTGATATTCTCATAGAGGGGATTAGTATGTGCCCATGTCTGGGAGCAGTTGGGCAAGCAAGGCAAGAGGAGCAGGCGGAAGGCCCGCGGCCTCTAACGTTCAAAAACGCCCCGGAGAATCTGGTGGAGTAGAAAAAAATCTAATAAAACTGGCGGTCACAATTTCTCCGGAGATACTCGCGTGGCAAGCACGATGCAACCAGTACATCAACATGCCACATTCCCAGCCACTTTCTTCGGTGGAATTTGGAGTCCATGTGTATCTGGACATCCAAAAAATGGCCCTATGGGAAAAATTTTGTGAAGATGTACACAAAATTTTCCTGACTGCGGTGTACATTGCACCTCACTCCATGTTGTACAGTTGGCTGGACCTAGGTTTTGAAATCAAAATAGCAGCAGACGAGGCTGCAGCGGTGCATGTAGTGGTCGACCTCCCCAAAGGGCAATGGGTCATCAAAACTAAATGCACCAGATGGACAAAATCAAACCAAATTTTCCTCACGTTTGACTTTTTGCCTACTACGGTAAAACGTGACATTTTGGAGCAATACCTGAAATATGGTCTCGCCATATATGGCGAAATACAATCTTTTGAAATGCAACGTTTCACGCTGATGCCACACCTGTGCACCGGCAAAGCCATCACAGTTCTGACCCCAACTGAGGAGATCACAAAGGACCTAACCCAGATCCCGCACTCCACCTTTATTGACATCGCAGGGCACACCACCCACCCATTCTGGGTAACCGTGGACAGCGCGCCCCCCATTTGCACCCACTGTGATTCGTTTGGCCATAAGGCATATGCATGCCCCATCAAAGAGGGCGTTACATTCCAAGAGCACCCCTCGGCGGCCATAGCCAGTGGAGAGGCGCACTATGAACCAACTGCAAGCACCAAAGAGGCTTTCCCGTGGGGAGCACAAGGCTGCTACCTATTGGTAAAGCCCATCTCCCCGCAGGAGTGGAAGAAGGCCAAGCAGGCCCATAGGACTGCGGCCAAGGTCACCACCACCATCCCACACTCACAATGCCAGGAGGACATGGAGACCTTTGCGGTGGAAGCAACTTGGGAATCCATCACCCAATCAGATTGGGAGGCCCAAGCTGAACGGGCCACTCAATCTGAGGATCTGATGGGAGATTTGATCTCACCCAATCGCTGCACCCAAGCCCCGGTCAAAACCAACTTGGGACCTATCCCAACCAAAAACATTTTTTTTGCCCCACTTGACGGTGCACCGAACTTATCCGCACGGCAAAAACTTCGTCTGACGTCGGGAAAACAAAAAGTGAAGGCCAAAGCCAATGCGACTCTTTCTGCAAAAATTAACAAAAACCCCAATAGCATTGCTGCTAATACCCACGCTGCTGTGAAAGCCCGTGGGGACCTGGAAGAGGCTGGTGGGCCAGGGGGCCCACCCCCTCGCACCTAAGGTGCGATGGGGGAAACCCTCACTCTAGGGACGCTGAATATCGCCGGACTCAAGGCCTCCCTGTCCCAGGCTAGGAAACTGAGTTTTTAAAAAAAAAATTTACCCGTGGATATCCTGGCCATCCAGGAAACCCACTGTCCACGAGGTTCCGAGGAAGCTTGGAAAACAATGCTCCTACTATCCCTATCCTTTTGGTTGAAGCACTGTGGGGTGCTAATTCAGAAAAACAATTTTTTCAAATTTACATCTTCAGAAACATTCCTAAATGACTGAGTGCTCATTGTCACCTTCTCATGGGCCAATGTTGCACACACAATCGTCAACATTTATGCCCCAAATGGTGCACAAGAGCATCAGGAATTTTTCTCATTGGTCAAATCCCTCCCGCTACCCCCCAATTCTTTCCTAATTGGTGACATGAACTGTTAGCTAACCTCACCAACGGACTGGTGGCCGCCCTCACCCCATGCCCCACAGGGTCACATAGAACTATGCATTCTAAAAGCCACCCTTGGGTTAATGGATGCGCTGCCGCGACATGCCCCACTGCTCGAAAACATGATGCATCCCCACGTCCACAACAGCCAATTAAGGTCCATGACCCGCATTGACCTTATTCTAGCGCCAGCGAAATTCCAACCCCACATCTCCCACTTCAAAACAACGAAAATAGAATTCTCTGACCACCGACTGGTCTCAATAACATACCACTTACCTGTCACAGTTGCAAAGGCCCCACATTGGTGCAAAATCCGCCCCCCAGAGCTTGCGTCGCCAGGATTTTCCACGTGGGTGGAAGAGGCAACTTTGGCAAAATTGTTTGTTGCACCATTTTGCGCGGACCCCATTTCCATATGGGCAACTTTCAAAGAAGACACCATCCGCCACTATTGCCATCTCTCATCCAGATGCTCACGAGCCACATCAGCGGTTATATCGCGTGCGCTGGCGGAATTGGCCCACTTGGAGTCCAATATTCCAGCCTCAGGATATAGCCCTGCATGGGGCCAGAAGTGGGCGGAGGCAGCAGCCCACCTCAATGCACTTGAAAGGCAACACAAACATCGGGTTTGTGTCCAATACAGGGCCACATGCATCACTAAAGGCGACAAGTGCACCGCATACTTCTTCAAAAAATCTTTTGCACCACACCAGAGCGTGGCCTGCACACAGGTGCGAAGATCGGATAATTCTATTGTGGACACACTGGCTGAAGTGGCAATCGAAATGCAAAGATATTACTCTGAGTTATACTGAGCCAAACCAATTCAGCTGGCCGAAATGGCGGAATTTCTCAACAGAGCTCATATCTGCACCATTTTCCAATACCCGGAAATAATGAATTTAATTACTCCAAACAAATTATGGACTACCATTCGCGGTGTGCCAAACCGAAAATGCCCAGGCCCAGATGGCATTCCATATGAGTTCTACAAAAAATATTTTAAATATATATCCCCATTGCTACTAGCCTCACTCAACCAAAGCCTGTTGGAAATGCGCCTCCTACCAGGAGGACATGAGGCCTTTACAGTCACACTCTTCAAGAAAGGGGATAGGCTAGACTTAGCCAACTGGCGCCCCATTTCTCTAACAAACACAGACACCAAAATTTTAACAAAAATCATGGCTAACCGTTTAGGGACTGTAGCATCTGCCACCCTCTCTCCAGAACAATTCGGTTCATCCCCAGAAGGTCAATTTGGGATAACGTGCACTCTGTGGCTAATGTGTGTCAGTCCACAGCGTCTGGGGCACTTGTATTCTTGGACCAACAAAAGGCCTATGATAGAGTAAACTGGGAATACCTTAGGGCCTGCCTCCAACAATATCGCCTACCTCCCCGCTTCACTAACTGGGTGATGCTGCTCACAGAATCTGCAACAATGGCAGTGCGTGGCCCTGGCTTCCTAACGGAAGTAGTCCGCCCTCAAAGGGGCTTGCAACAAGGGGACCCCCTCAGCCCACTCTTATACAACTTCAGCCTTGACCCACTACTGCGAAATGTGAATGCCCAACTCACTGGGGTCCATGTGCCAGGCCAAAACCAAGTCAAGATGATGGCATTTTCAGATGATTGCGTGGTGGGGGTGTCTAATAACAAAGATGCACGTGCGCTTGAAGCCCTCATCCAGGAATATTCCCAGGTAAGCAACGCGGCACTGAACGCCTCCAAAACCAAAATCATCCTCCTTGGTCGGTTTCAGAACTGGTGGGCCCCAGCAAGTAGTTCCCAACCCAGCCCATCTGCTCGCCCAAGTCCACGCCTTACTAACTCAAAACACACCGCTCCAATGGTGCTCCCCTTTGTGCCACGACCTACCATAGGACCGGTACGCCATCTGGGCGTGTGGTTGGAGGCAGGAGGATACGCGTCAGCAGTAATGGAGTGCCATATACTGGACAACGTGACAAAGCGAATCGCCTCTCTCAGAGCCCACCCTGCTACCCTCACTGGCAGGGTTGTTCTTGCCAACTCTATGCTCCTATCCAAAGTCTGGTTCAGAGCCCACGCTATCCCCTTCTCCCCAAGCTTCTTCAAATCCCTGTATGCTTTGCTACAAGGTTGGCTTTGGTCAGGCCGCCCTCCACCAGTACGGCTAGAGGTCATGTTTGGCCCTCATTATCATGGTGGCATGGGCCTACTTGACTTCAAAGCCCATGCCGCCAAGATCCTAAGCACCTGGATTGTGGCCGTCACTGCTCCTACACTCCCATCCCAACACTGGTCCCGCGCAGCCCGCTCCAACTTCTCCCGAGCCTTGGGCCTCAACAATCCATCAAACCCCCACTCCCTGATGAAATACCTCGCATCACACACATCAGCCACAGGTCCTCACGGGACCAAAACCCACTACAAACGAATCCTACTCTCCATGCGAAGCGCAGAGTGGAGAATTTGTATTAGCGGACATACAACCCAAAGAGGCCGCCCCTCCCCTCAGTTCACACAAGAGGTACAGGGGCTACCCATCCATGATGGCATGATCCCCATTCGGCCCCATGTCCTATCCGGGGGTGGACTACCTGGACATGATGGACATCCCTTATTCCACTGAGACCCAAAAGACTATCTGGAAATATGCACACCATCCTCTGTTGCAGCCTCAAGTCCGCTCCCATGTGTGGCGCTGCCTGAGGCGGGTGTATTGTACAGCTAAGCGCTCTAATGCTTTACACTCATCCTGTGTCGTGTGTGGCCACTATGGAACTCTGTTTCACCGCCTGGAGAAGTTTCCCACCTCTAAAGTAATATGGCGCGAAGTCCAACGTCTGCTAGGCCAGGATCAAACACATCCCTTCAGTCTGTCAAGAGATATGTTTGCTTCATCAATGGCCTCCCCCTCCCACCCTCCCTTCGTGCTCTGGTGGTTGCAATCGCCATGTGGACTATCCACACGATTGTCTTGGATGCCATCGCCGGATCCATCCCCACCCTCCATGAAGCTGTCCACAGATTCTGGTCTCATTTGGTGGATCACTTTCAAGCGTGGATGTTTGGATATCTCCCACCACGTCGCTGGCAACTGGTCTCCTCCTGGTTCCCAGTCTGGTTCATCAAATCAGACCCCTTCCTCCACACGTGCTCAATAGTGGCTACGCCCCCTACACACGTTCCCTCCCCCTTCCCATAAGTGGCGTTCCCGCTGGCAACAAGAGATAGCATCGCTTCTCTGGGGTGCCTCCCCTGGTATTAAGTTTTGTCTCGTCTGAGTCATATTCAGAAGTGTCCGTCCCATGGTCAGCCTTCCCCGCAATAAATTTAAAAATTTAAATTTAAAAATTTAAAATTCCTAGTGAGGCGGCCGACTGATTTCTGCTTTAGATGCTTTGCTCATTTTTGACAGTTCCTATATCTATGAACTCCTTCTCGCAGCAATCACCATGAACCTGGATGTCCAGGGGCCCTTTCGCTGTCCCCACTTCTGGGCTGTGGTCAGCAGCAGCATCTTCAGTTAGTACTTGATTACCAGACTTGGTAGTATGCTCAATAAAATTTTGGTTCATGTGATGGCGTTTCTTTGATGCGCCTTGCACAATGTATTTGAGCAATTTAATAATTGGTTGTCGTTGGTATATAGTAATATTCACTTTAGAGCCTTGATCATTCCTATAATGGTAATTTAATCAAATCATCATTTTGTCATTAATGAGTATTAGATTACTTTGCTCCCCTAAATGTATAAAGGGCTGGTTTTCATAGAGTTATTAGGCAACTACATCATCTTTATCCAGAACTATGTTAAGCGTCAGGGTGAAAAATGTTTTGCATGCCATCACTCTGATCAAGAGGTAAATTTCTTGCCTCGTACAAATCTATAAAAGGTGCTCATGATCTTCATCTGCGTTGGGTAAGTTGCCTATACTTACATGGTTTGAGGGTGAACTCCATCCATTCCACTGGATGAGGAATGATCTGCTAGTATGAGTGCAGCCTCATTCATGAAACTTCTACTTCCAAGATAAGAACTGAGTAATGTCCTCAGGTGAAGAGCATGAACTCTATTAAATAAAATTTTAGTATCTTCATCCCAGATAGAGTATAAAGCTCTTCTCTTTGCCAAGACAGTAGCAGGCCCTTTTCAGATGACCTGTAATTTATCTGGCTATGGTACATATATTTTTTTATTATTTATTTGAGTCAAGCCGACCAGGGGATGGACATTACCAAAATAGAGAAAGAAAGTATTGACATAAAACCTGAGCAGGGTCAACTCTGTCATAGAAAGTTTTTTTTCACCTCCAGATAGGGACTCGGATTTTTCTGGTTACATCATGGGTAAGGTTTTCGTGTTATTATACCTACTAACTGCCAATAGCTTCCTTCAGCTGGCACCCAATCGATGTGCAAAGGGTAAGAATTGAACCTGCAACCTTCAGGTTGGTAGCCAAACGCCCTACCAACTTGCCTTCCACCCCCTGGCTATGATACATTTGGATTATAGTAAAGCTTTAACCCCTAGGCTGACTATGGTAGCCTAGTTCATTACTGAAACTCCTGTTGACCTCAGGATATAGTCGTCTCTATATTGTTTGAAGGCTAAAATTGAATTCTGTTAAGTTCATCAGCTAACTCCTGAAATAACTTTTAGGCGTCAGTTTTTCTAGTCTGCTGCAATAATTGGTGCTAAAAGGTTCAGCGGAGCTGCCTCTCTCCTATACAGGGCTTTGAAAGAAGATATCAATCACTCAGTTGTGGCTCAACCAGTAAGCTAACAACCCTGATGGCAACAAATGACCTTATTTCGATCTGTAGTTTTAGGCACCTTTCCTTTAAAAATCCCTCCTAAGGTTACATTGATTTTCTCAATACTTCCATTCGATAATGGTGCATAAGGAGTGATGAACTTTTTTTTTCCTCCCACTAAGACCATTAAAATTCTCACCACATCTGAGATGAAGTTCTTCCTGTTGTCTGAAAGTAGAACTTGAGGGCAACCATACCTTGTAATCACTTGATTTTAAAGGAAGAGAGTGGTAGTGTTTACATAAACATCTTGACTATAGAGGCATTGATCCACTTGATGAAGTGGTTAATAGTTAATAGGATGAACTTTGATATGCTGTGGGCAGTTGGTAGAATTCCTAACACGGCTTTTGATACATTGCTGAGGGGCGCTGAAGAGGGGATCAGCATAAACTCTAAGTGGTACTCCACTGGGTGAAAATTTTCACAGGTTATGAACAACTCTAAAGCTTGGTGAACTTCTTCAGACATACATTACCAGTAAAACTACTCCTTCAAGTATGCCAGAATTTTCTGAAATTTTCCATGGCCCACGTGCTTATGGGAATCCATCAACAACTACATTTAGTCACTGGGCCAAATATTAGGGTACCATCTGTTATGGATACTCCTTTGTAGGTTTCTGTCAAAAATGATGGGCATCTTTGAAACATCTTCTTAGGACGCTGTAAATTCCATCTGTTTCATCCTGACAGGTTTCTCTGGTAATCTGATTAAGTTATAGAGGCAATCTCTTCCTGCGCTTGTAATTGAAACAAGATTAAACTTGATAGGCCGTCATCGTTCAGGTGTTTGTCTCCTGCTTGAATTATGATCTCAAAATCATAGCATTGGAGTAGAACGGCCCAGCTAGCAAGGCGTCTGTCAGATCCTTCATATTCCACAACCAGCAGAATGATGCATGATTTAAAAATTATCTTAAATTGTAACCATGCAAGCTAGGTCTGAAGTGTTTGACCATTCAGATCACCGCCAGACACTCTCACTCAGTGACTGTGAAAGTCTTCTCTGCTTTGCTGAACATCTTGGAATATTATTTGATTGGGTGGCCCACCCCATCTTTGTCTAATTGTGCCAGTATGTACCAAGTCCTTCATCTCTGATTTCAGTATAATAGTAAATTGGGTTCTATTAAAGTTAAGATGGGCCAAGATTTGAGCCTTTACCAATCTTACCATTAAATCTGCAAAGGCCTGCTCCTGATCCAGGCCCCACTTAAAATGTATTTCCTTGGTAAGCAGATATGTGAGGGGTTCCACCAAGTCCATGCAATGTATATGAACTTATAGTAATGTCCCACCATTCTGAGGAACACTTGGTTATCCATCATGATTCTGGGTGGCTCCATAGCCACGATGGCATTCACCTTCTCATCATAGGATTGATTCCTCTAAGGATGATCATGTGCCCAAATTTCTCTAACAGTCTTTTGAGAAAGGTGCACTTGCTTTATTTTAACTGCAAAGTAGATGATCACAGCCATGTAAAGGCCACTTGGAGGTTTTTTAGATGCTCTTTGGATATCCGGATGAATATGGTAATGATATTGGGATAACTTTGATCTCTAAATAAAATGAGGTCTCCAAATGGGATCCATCGCAAGATGGAAGGAGGAAGGGGCGTTGCAAATCCCCTGTGGCATCCTCGTTGTCTCAAACAACCCCTGCTACTGGTCTGACACTTTTTTCTGATCTTCAGATAAGAAATCCATCTCTAATAGCCGCTGGCCAGATCCTTTTACAAAAAGTACTTTGAGCTGTCCAGTCCTTTCATAGTATAATTGATGCATGGTAGCAGGTAAGAGTCCTCCTTAGTTATCTTGTTTAAAAAGCGATATTCAATGACTAATTAATTAGCTCCATCATTTTTTCATACAAGCAACAAAGGAGAGGCCCGTGGACCTTCAACGGTCTTATTACCCCTACGTAAGATAGATGGTTCAGCTCTTTAGTGATAACGGCATCTTTGGCTTTTGAGTAGTGTTAAGTTTGGATTAGAACAGTGTAGCAGGACTGGTATCCATCTCATGGACCTCGTCATTGCAGATGCCATAGTCTTTGGATCTGATACTTAATATTTTACTAAACTAGTACAATAGATCGTCAAGCTCCTTCTGCAGTTTAGGGGTCACATCTCAAAAATGAGCTCGTCAAAATATCCTACAGTATGTACAGATTTATTGTCATGGCAACTGTCAATTGGTCCAGTGTGATGACTTGTCCTTTTTTTACTCTGATAAGTTGGGTTGCGATATTCCCCCAAGATGATGCTCAACTCTAGAGTAATTTATGTCATAAAACTCTGGTAGAACCCTGGTTCATTGCTTGCAGATTCCGTTGTTGATGTAGACATCTAAAATGGTATCCATAGGAATCTTTACGCTAATTGACAGGGTCATCAAGCATTGATCCTCTGGTTGAATCTCCACAGTCTCACTATAGCGCTGAAGACGCCTTTCTTCTGTGCTAACAGTAAGTGGTAATTGCATCAAAACCTTCCTGACTAGGGTATAGTGGATGGGGTTAATAGATTTATCCATTACCACTATGCATGTTCATTGACTCTGAAGACTGATACCCTGGTCTTTAAATACGGTGGAATTTAGTAACTCAAGTTTATCACAGTGCTGAATATAAAGTCAACTTCTCTCCAAACTCCTGGAGGAACTGCATCCTGATCAAAAAGTTTTAGTGAAAGTTGTTTAAAACAACTGCCAGTGCTGTTTGACCATGCGCCCAAAGCATAAGGGTAGCGCTGAATGGCCTATAGAGTTTGGATAACGTCTGATATGGCAGTTCAGTACTTCATTTTAAAATAAATATAAGAAGCGAACTTCAGCTCCATCTGAGATTAGAGGATGTAATGTTGACTGAAGCCCCAGTGTCCAATACTGCTAAGACGCGCACTTTCTGTATAATCACTTTCACTTTTGTCACATTCTTGCTGAAAGGGTTTCTAGTAGTCAATACGTCAGTAGCTAATTTTTATACTGTATAAGAGCAGCAGCACTCGTTGTAGCTTTGTTGGTATCCTCAGAACCAGTTTCAAGTTCTAAAGTTAGCCATGAAAACTTTTTTCCTTCTTCACCTAAATTAATGACCCAAGAAAGCTTGTTTCCTTTGCCAGGTATGTTTCATTCAGTTTAGATACTAATGTCGTGGACTCTTAACCTAGCAGGCACATCCAATGAACTAGGTGCCCCAAAAACGTGGTATCTGGCACTGGATAAATCATCGTTCTCATGATCATCTTCACCTTAAGTGTGGAGATATACACAGTCTAAAGCGTTGGGAGTACCTCTTTAGGGGATATTCCCTTCTTTTCAGCGGCAATTAATGTACTAGTTTGGTAAAAGTTCCCAGGATGATGGAATTCATTGCAGGTCAATTCTCATTGAGGCATGCACTCTATGGTTTAGAACACCTTTTCCTTTAGTTGTTGCCCTTGTCATTAGTGGCGTAGATGGCCTTGTTAACTCAATGAATAATTGTTCCAATGGCTTTGTATTTAGTTTTATACGCCCCTTGTACATTGAGTAAAGCATCCTTAAGAGAAGTTATGACTTTGCACTCTTTACTTATAGAGTCATATACATCTTTATGTTGGTATGCATCACCAAAGATCTTAACAGAGCTGTTTTTACATTAGGTAAATCCATAGTTTTGGTAGTCCACAATTGTTGATCATTGAGATAATAGTATGAGGCGTAGTTTGCTACTGAATCATTCTTGCCTATTTTCATAAGGAGGAACGTTTGCTTCATGTTTAGCGTCTTGTTCACTACTGAACTCTGAAAAGAGAATACTCTACTCTTTATTTCAAGATAGTTAAGGTTGTAGACTTGTGCTAAGGATCTCCTGAGCCTTGTGAATAATATTTCCTTACACAAGGAAAATCTTTTGGAAAACGCTAGTGATATCCATGGTGTTATTATACATCTTAAGGAAACATCTTTCAAGATTCTGATATTACTGGACGATAAGATATAGTTCCAGCGGATTGTAAATTAAATTTGAAGTGAGCCTCAAGATTGAGCAATTAATTATGTTGACGTGAAGTGAGTTTGGAAAAATAATAATTGTTTGGTGATTTAGGGGAATTCCATCGAAGCCTCAATGTTCAAGTGAACCCCTAGATTGTGGAAAATAGTGAGGTTACTAAGCGGAGTTTGTTGAATCCACTGATGAATACCAAGGTTAAGAGTTGAGTATGAGAGGGAGAAGGAAGGAGGTTCTACGTAGAAAGAGAATAGTAGGAAAGAGCAAGTTGGTAGTCATTAATTTTTATATTATTTAAATTGTTATCTTTGGGGCAATAGCTCTATATAAAAAGTCTTTATTATTATTAGTTGTAGAGGGCCAGTGATCATCATATTGCTCATCCGTTGCTCAGTGGGTTTACCCTGTGCAACTTGTTTGGCGGAATCAGGTAAATCCGCCAAAAGTGAACACCATCCATCAGCCCTTACCCAGATGTATACATGGTCTTAAAGTAAGGTTAAAAATTAGAAACTTCTCTAACAGGATTCAAGTGCATCATGGTTAGTTGTTTGTCAGTCCTTACCTGTTGTGTAGAAGCCTGTTGAGTAATCCATGTCAATGTCTCCAATTGAGTTAATGGTAAAATAGAATTAGGTTCTGTTATAGTCCACAGTTGTGCCTTCAAATCATCTATGCTCTTTTCCATACAAAGCAAAATAAAGTTGTGCTGTTTCAACCGCTCTCCATAATTATTCAAATTGTAGATCCTTTCCACATTCTTCTTTCTGAGGAATAAGATTGATCATCTGATTTCTAAATAATAGTTTTCCATTTTTATTATAGTGAAGGTCTTCTCAAAATAGACATAGAGCCAATTTATGCTTTTCTTGCATTCTCCTTGATGCTCTCAAGTTGGTTATATAGATCATATAATTTCCATTCAAGGGTACAGAGTCTTGAATAAATTTTGTCCTCCTCCCTCACCAGGATTTCAGAGGAATCCTCTAAGTGAATTAATTGCATATCCACTTCATCATGGAACTTCTAATGAGGAATTGCATGACCTAACTAGGGCCTGATGATGCCTCTCCTGTTGTACACACCACATTCGGCTTGTCAACCTCAGCATGCTTAACATGTGAAGCCAACTCACTGCTCAGGTGATCTACTCCATGCATATTGGGCACTATAAAACCATCATTAGAACACAATAATCCTCATAGAGTAAATTTTCAACTGATGCTACCTTTTTTTAGCATCATTATTTTTGGTAAATTGTTTGAGCCATTGGCGTAACTCTTGCTGACACTCTCTGACACTTTTGTTATGCGTTGGCCCTTAGGACTCAACAGAACCAATCCAACCTCTCTTTTGGCAGCTCAGCTCCAAGGTATCTGTGATATAGAATGTCCTGTTCAAACAGAGCAGATCTTCTACTAATTACTGTACTCTCTCAATTGCTAATCCTAGAATGATTTCTGGTATTAGTTCAGACAAATCACTATTAGTGAAATAAAAAGGGTAAAACTGGTATTCTGTGGAAAGGTTTATTAGAGTAAAAAAGTGATGTATTTTATACTTCTAGTGTAAAATCAAGAAATAATAGAAATGATACATGTAAAATAAACTAGAAATTTGGTAGCAATATTAGGATTTTAAGATCCTTAGTGAAGCTGTGCCTGGTTGCTGTTTTAGATGCTTCGCTCATTTTAGGTCAATTCCTGTATTTTTGAGCTTCTTCTAGCGGCGATCATCCCTGAACCTGGATGTCCAGGGCCCTTTCTTCTGTCTCCGCTTCTGGGCTGTGGGAAGTAGCATCTTCAGTTACTACTTAATTGCCAGATTTGGTAATATGCTCATCAACATCTGGTTGATTTGACGGCGCTCCTTTAATGCGCCTTGTATCATGTTTTTTAGCTACTCTCAAAAACGGTTGTTGTTAGGATTTGGTAATATTCACTTGAGAAACTTGATCTTTCACATCAGGATATTTCAATCAAATCATCATTTTTTCATAAGTGCGTTTTGGATTTTTTGGACCCTCAAATGTAAAAAAGGAGGATTTATAGGGTTCTTAAATGACATTGTCATCTTTATTAACTAAACCTTTTGAAGCGTCATGGTTAAAATATTTTGCATGATCTAACACTGATTGTTAAGTAAATTTCTTGCCATCCCCATATATATGAGGTTCATTCATCTCCATCCATGGTGGGAAGTTTGTCAAAGCTCCCAGCAGTTTAATGGTGATCTACTTTCATTTTACTAGATGAGAAATGATCTTCTGATATGCTTGTGCCTCATCCATGACAGTATCTATCAGAAAGTTTTAGCAATTGTAAACTTTCTAGACATCAAATGTCACAATCTGGTGTTGCCTCACCTATATGAAATAATTGGACGTACAAAGATGGCACAATGTGATCATGTATGAATTCAGTATCCCTTAGCAGATGGCTAGCTTCAAACAGGAGTTCATGGATATATAGTTTAAGAAGACTGAGCATTTGACCACTTTTTAGAGTGATTTAGTCATTAAGAACAAATTCTGACAAGTGTAATACCAGTAAGTTTGGTTAATTTATCGCCATACAGACAGAATTTCAGCCCTACAGAGACCTTCACTGAGCCATGGCTTCAGTGCTTAAAACTAGTGCTTCCACTTTGAAAAATGGTAAAAATACCAAGATGTCAAATTATAATGTTTGAAGAAAATAACTAAAACATCTACATTACTCTCATTAAAAAATCAGAATACCAGGATTTTAATGATCCAAAATAAGGACTTACAAAATTGGGCTGTAATGGGGGTTAATCCCAATGGGCAAAATGTACTGACAAATTCCAGAGTTTCTCTCATAAATGTGGTGTAGCTGGGCATTTCGCCGCCTAATGTCAAAGCAAAAAGTTTAAGGAGCAAGTAAATCTGGTATAGACTATGAGAAGGAAAAAGTGTAGGACTTGGGAAAAGAATTGGCAGTCTAGATATGATACAATTTAGTAATGCATACTTGTGTTCCCCTTAATATCATTGGAGATTATTTCTATTTATAACTTATTTGTCTAGAAGAGACACTTGATCTGCTCTATCAGTTTGTAAATTTGTATATAACGTGATTACTAGAGCAAAGGAGAGGAATATTGGCCCAGGAGTTGTGAAGGAGGCGCTTGACCTTAAGATCGTCAGCTAATGGAAAGGCATGAAGTGCCAAAAATGCTGAAGAATCACTCAAGATGAAGCATTATTATGTGAATATCCCGATTCCTATAGATAATCAAAAGGTACTTATGCATTTTTCTACACAATTAATTCATACTTAAGTCTCGATTTCAGAGCCAACACTTACTCAAAAGATAATTTTATTACAATACAATTAGTGTAAATATGTGGATACACGTTAATAGAGTAAAAATATAAGCAATATTGATAGTGGTGCACCTATCAATATTGTTTGACCAAGTTGGCAAAACAAATGAAAATTTCTCTAGATTTTGAGTACATGAAAGAATATGGATTTTCTGGGCTAAATAAGATAACTTCCTGTGGAGAATATTACATTCCCCTTTGATTTTAGATCACTGGTCGTATCAGCACCAACCATAGTGTTGTTGAATCAGATTCATGACTTTCTAATTAGAATGGAGATCCCAAGAAAATATGGAGTCAAATGTGATATTGAGAAAATTACCTAAATTTTTCTAGACCAAAAGTTTCCTTTAGTATATCATTAAAAAGGGAAACTTCATGACACAGAAGAACAATTTTGAAAATTTTGTTTTACAATGATTCATAAATATCATCCCTTATAAGATAATTGGGAGGAAAATCAGAAGATGACAATGCAGATTCTCATTAATTGTAGAATACCGCTGAGGATGAAAACGTCTATCATCATTCAGCTATGAACAGAACTAGTAGTTAACACAGGTTTAACTCTAGAATTTCAGAACAATTGTATGTGGATATTGATACCCTTGGAAGAAGGCAAGGTTGAAAACTTGGGTAGTTCCGGGATATGATTCCAGGCTGTGGAGAAATTTGAGTTTTAATATCCGATCTGAGTAAAAATCTGATGATGGTTGTGAAGAACCAAATCAATATGTTCACTCATTTAATTCTGATCACTGAAATCAGAGAGATTTATGAATTCGGAAAATTATGTGGATGAATCGCTGTAGAGAATTGCTGAAGATATCCATGTAATAGTGGATTAAGAGCAATTTGATGGGTTATTAGAAAATTACTAGGTAAAGTGCTCTGAAAATTCCAAAATTATTAAGTGATATTTGCTCAGGATGATCATGACTTAGGATGTGCAAAGAATGTAATCCATATGGTCAATATTGGTAAAACTCCGATGATTTTAATGTGACCAGTCTGACAATCTAAAGCTTATGAGGCATTAGTTACTAAGGAGATCAGTAAACTGATTAAGCGTGGGCTCCTTGTGCCTTCCTTGAGTCCATGGCTAGTTTGATCATAACTAAGAAAAATATAAATTGAATTGAGTGGTATCACTTACTGCAATTAATCAAAATACTATGAAGGATTCATATCTCTTGCCTAGGATAGATGACATTCTTAATCATCTAGGAGAAGCCAACTACTTGCCATGTACCTGATCTTTGGGTATTGGCATATATACTTGACAAAAAAGATCAGGAGAGGTGTTTAATAATCACCTCACAAAGTTCTTAACTGAATAGAATGCCACAAGGACTATGTAAAGCACTGGCTGCTTTTTAAAGTTGCAATGGATAATACTAAATGATTTGAAGTTGTCATGTGTTTTAGTATATCTGGATAGTATCATCCTTTTTTGTTGATCATTCAACAATCACCTTGAACATTTGGAGAAATTGTTTAAACGCCTGGTGGCAGCTAATCTATAAACCAAGCTGAGAAAAATTTATTTTATCAAGAAAGAGCCTAATTATTTGTAGTTTGTGATTAACACTAATGGATTGCAACCTCAACAGCAGAAAATAATGAATAACAAATGAATTCAACCCCAAAGAGTGTACAGGATATTCAGGTCTTTCTAGAGATAGCTGTCCATTATTGCTGATTGATTAAAGACTTAAATAAAAAACTGAACCATTATTTCATCTTTTGAAGGTTCCATAATAGAATTCCTTTGGAATCAAGAGGCCCAAAATTATTTTATATATTAAGAGGTTAACTGATGTCCAGTCCCATTTTTAAAGTATCCAGACCAAAAGGGTTCTTAAGTTTATGTCAGATGCTTTTTCAATGGATTTAGTGCCATTTAAGCCAAATTGATGATGTGGTTGAGCATTCAGAGCTTATGCAAGTCATACATTATCGCTAGCTGAAAGGAATTACACTATGATGGAGTTTATATGTCTTTGACAGCGGCCATGGCTGCATCCATGATACTGCCTGCCCAGCTCCAGGATGACATCAAGTCATTTGCTGCAGAAGTGGCTTGTGAATCCGTCCACCAATCAAATTTGGCAAATCATCCTGATGACCCAATGGGTGAGTCAGATATGCCTGACCAATGTTACCAAGCCTCAATCAAAACCGATTCTCCCACTAATTCTCCTCCCAGATTTTTGCTGACCTGCGATGATGCACCACAAGAGAACAGCATGCGAAAATTTGTCTTAAATCAACAAAAAAGAATAACAAAACCACACCTTCATCCAAAGCAAGGAGTCCCTTAAGGACGCATATGTCAAAAATAAGCACTATACACGGTTCACTGCTGCCGCAGAGAGTGTGGCAAAGAGAGGACAAGGGGCCCTTCCCCTCACACCTAAGGTGCGATGGGGGAGCCTTACAATAGGACGTTGAACTTCACTAAACTCAAGGCCTCGCCATCCCAAGCTAGGAAACTGAGAGTTTTGAAAATAATTTACCTGTGGACATCCTGACCATTCAGAAAACCCACTGTCCATATGGTCCTGAGGACACATGGGCAACCATGCTCCTCCCTTCCCTATCCTTTTGGTCATCACACTGTGGGGTGCTTATATGAGCGACCCATGGTTTTAAATTTATTTCTTCATATTCATATCTCTTTGGCCATGTGCTCGTTGTGTCCTTTTTATGGGATGACGAAGTGCACGCTGTCATTAATATTTATGCCCCAACCTGTGCATGAGATCACCAGGAATTCTTTCAGCCATCACTTCCCTCCCACTCCCCCTGAATCGTTTGTGGTGGGTGACCTGAACTGCTGGGCCAACCTTGCAACCAACCGCTGGCCTTGGCGCCTACCCCCCATAGGGGCACATAGAACTTTGCGTTTTAAAGGCCACTTTGGGGATGTTTGATACCCTACCTAAACACGCACCGCTGCTCTCCAACATGGCTCATCCCCATGTGCACAACGGTCAGCTGAGGTCGATGTCCTGCATTGACCTTATTCTTACCCCATTGAAATTTTGGTCTCAGGTTGCACACTTTACAATGACAAAAAATAGATTTCTCAAACCACAGGTTGGTACTGATTTTCTTTTCTTTGTCGCACCCAGCAGCACAGGCGCTAAAGTGGTGCAAACTTTGCCCAGCCAAGATCACGTTGCCCAAGTTTTCCTCATGGGTGGACACTGAAACCTTGGCACTGGAGTTTAACATACCATCCTGTGTGGAACCACTTTTAACCTGGTCAAATTTCAAAGTGAACACCATCCATTAGGCATGTTACATCTCCTTGCATCACTCTCAGGCTGCCTTGGTGGCCATTTTGCACATGCTTGAAGAAATGGACCACCTGGAATATAATGTTTATGCTGCAGGCTACAGCCCAGTTTGGGGTCGCAAGTGGCAGAGGTGTCCACTCACCTCAACGCACTGGTAAGGCAACACAAACATTGGGTTTGCGTACAGTACAAAGCAAAAGATATAATGACTCATGACATGTGCTCCGCCTACTTTTTCTGAAAATTCTTTGCACCTTGATAGAGCTTGTCCTGCACACAGATGAGGCAGCTGGACCACTCCATCGCAGATAATCTGGTCAAGTGGCAATCAAAGTTCAAAATTATTACTCTGAATTGTATTTCTCTTATCCAGTCAAACCAGCTGAAGTTGCTGAATTTCTCAAAAGTGCACATATCCGCACTGGTTCCCATTATCTGAAGCTAATTATTTTAATTTCTCATGACAAACTCTGGTATGCCATTTGTGGCGAACCATACATGAATTTTTCTGGTCCAGATGGGATTCTTTATAAGTTCTACAAGAAATATTTTTATTTCTCCTCTTTGCTGCTTGGTTCAATTAATCAGTGCTTGCTGGAAACGCGCCTCCTTCCTGGGGGCCAGGAGGCTTTGAAATAACGCTGTATAAGAAAGGGGATAAGCTGGACTTGGTCAACTAGCGCCTCATATCACTTACTAACACTGATTCTAAGTTATAACTAAAATTATGGACAACCGCCTAGGGGAAGCTGCATCTAATCTCATTTTTTTTGAACAATTTGGTTTCATTCCCAAGCAGTCTATATGAGACAACATACATTCTGTAGCCAACGTCTGCTAATCCATGGCTACCGGAGAACTTGTTTTTAGATTAGCATAAAGCGTATGATAGAGTCAACTGGGATTGTCTCAAAGCCTGCCTTAACAAGTTCCACATCCCTCATTGGTTCATTAATTGGGTGACGTTGCTTACAGAATCCGCCTCAATGGCTGTGCGTGGCCCTGGCTTCAGCACTGATGTAGTTCACCCTGAAAGGGGCCTCTGCCAAGGAGACCCTTTGAGCCCACTCTTATATAACTTCAGACTTGACCCACTCATGCGCAACGTGAATGCCCGCCTTACTGGTGACCATGTGCAAGGCCAAGCACCAGTCAAGACGTTGGCATTTGCTGATGATTGTGTGGTTGGAATATTTAACAACTAAAATGCATGAGCGCTTGAGGATACTATCCAGGTTTACTCCAAGGTAATAACGCTGCACTTAACGCCTCCAAAACCGAAATCATTCTCCTTGGGCGGTTCCAAGCCCACTGGTCTCCAGCACCCCGTTTCCTCCCTGCTTTAGCAACTAGCTCATGGGTTAGCTTGCCATTCCCACTCCCTGCCGCCACGCTTGAGCTCCCCTTTATGCCAAGACTCACCGTGGGTCTGGTACGCCATTTGGGTGTGTGGCTGGAGGTGGGAGGGTACGCCTCATCAGTGATGGAGCACCATATACTGGACAACTTCACAAAGCGCATTGCATCCCTCAGAGACCAACGCACTTCCATCACAGGCAGAGTTGTGCTGTCCAACTCTGTGCTCCTATCTAAAGACTGGTTTGTGGCCCATGCTATCGCCTTTTCCACATCTTTCTTCACCTCGTTATATGCCCTCCTGCAAGGGTGGCCATGGTATGGCCGCCCACCGCTAGTGCGCCTGGATGTCTTGTTTGGACCTCGCCATAGTGGTGGTATGGGCCTGCTCAACTTCGAGGCCCTTGCTGCCAAAATACTTAGTATCTGGATCGCTGCAGTCACCAACCCCACGCCCCCAGCCCAGCACTGGTCTGGCGCAGCCCACTCCAATTTCTCCCACGCCCTGGGCCTCAGCAATCCTACCCACCCCCATTCTCTGTTAAAATTTCTTGCTTCACATCCCTCTGCTGTGGGCCTGCATGGAACGTTGCTCCACTTCAAACGAATTCTCCTCTCCATGCAGAGTGCTGAGTGGAGAATATTCATCAGTGGGAACACCTCCCAGAGGAGACTCCCAACTCCCAGCTTCACACATGAAGTACAAGTCTTAGCCGTTCAAAATAGTTTGATACCAAGGAGGTCCCCTATCATGACCAGGGTGGATTATCTGGACATGTTGGACATTCCCTACTCCATAGATACCCATAAAGCCATCTTGAAGTACGCCCATCACCCTCTTTTGCAGCTGCATGTTTGTTCCCACTTGTGGCGCTGCTTAAAGCGGATATACTGAAGTGCGAAGCACTACAATGCATCACACTCATTGTATGTTGTGTGTGACCATTATGGGACTTTGGTCCACCGCCTGAATGAGTGCCCTCCGTCAAAAGCAATCTGGAATGAGGTTTAACGCCTCTTTTGCCAGGAGCAAGCACAGCCCTTCAGCCTATCTAAGGTCATCTTCGCCTTGTCCTTGGATTACCATATACAATCTTCCCTCTGAGCCTTAGTGGTAGCGATTGCAATGTGGACTATCCACACGGTTGTCTTATATGCCTTTTTGGACTCTGCCCCCACCCTCCAGGAAGCTGTACGCAGATTCCAGATGCACCTCATAGACCACTTTCAAGCATGGATGTTTGGGTACCTGCCATCCTGTTAATGACAGTTGGTCTATCATGTTTCTGTTGTGGTTTATCACTTCAGACCCCTTCCTTCATACATGATCAATAGTGGCGCAAGCCTCTACTCAAGGTACCCCCCTTCCTTTACTTGGCATTCCCGCTGGCAACAGGAGACAGCGTTAGCTTCTCTGGGGTGCCTCTTGCTTTTATTAGTTCCTTTTTTGCATATCATGAAGTGTCTATATCATGGTTGGCCTTCCCCAAATAAAATTTAAAAATCTAATTTCTTGGATTGACTCCCTTTAAACAATTTAGGTGTATATACTTGGGACAACATCAAGGTTATGAGCAACCACTTGTCTCTATACTGGTTGCATAATCTTAAAGAAACAGAGTTAAAACTGGCTTTGAACTTTGAAGTCACACCCTATGATTTTCAAATTATCCACGGGGTGGGAGCAACCTATAAGAATGATGATAAATTATCATGATTACCTGCAATTCAAGTCATGGATCAGCAAGATGATAAGATATCAAATGAATGATTGAAGAAAATACCAAGGATTTTCACAGGACGTATAGACTGCCTGAAAAAAGCTATGGAAAACATGGAATTGAAGCACATGCAACTTAATAGATTTTTTGATGAAAAGAAAATTTTATCTTTAAACAATAAGAAAGTTCTTTGATTCTTTAAGCAGCGCACAAGGCCATAGGACTGGGTTACTTGATAAAAACACTAGTTCAACTTTGACAATTATTATCACTGGGAATCAAATAAACTATGCCGTTGCAGAAAACCTCTGCAGTTGTGTGAATGTAAACACCATAAAGCTTCACAGGTACGTGATGAGGTATCGCCTAGTGCACCCTGGGTCCTCATGGCACATGGAGTTGATTGATATGATGGGGCAACTGAGTGTTAGTACTGGGATGTAAAGTATGCAATCATTAAATTTTACCATATGGCTTTATGGGACAAAACTAAAGTCTCAGGCCAGGTAGATGCAACAAGTACCGCGAAACACATCCTGGACCAAGTAGTGTGCCAGAATTTTTACCCAAGAATGTTGCTCAGTGACAACGGAACCAATTTTAGCTCCTATCTGATTCCAAGACTAAATTAACTAATAAGGATCATAAGAGTGTTGTCTATCCAATACTGACTGGAAACAAATGGAAATGTAGAAAGAGTCAACGGTACTCTAGCAGTGACGCTAAGAAAAATGGTAGCAGGGAAAACATTTGCTTTGAAAGATTAACTAAGTTCAGTAACCTTTGCATATTATATCAGTCATTATATGGCAACCAGAAAAATGCCATTTAGATTTTTATATGGACTAAGAGCTGCATTGCCATGAAACTTATACTCAGCAGTATAATAATATTGGTGACAAATCATGAGAAATATTTTAAATGGTAGTTATATTGAATTAATTGTAATCTTAAGAATTTGATAAAACACTAAAGAAAATAGTTAAAGCAAAAAACAAGATGATTTTAACTTACCAGATCTTGAGGAATACCCTGTGGGTAATAGGGTAAGCTGATGTAATATGCATGAATTTAGACAAAGTAAGAAGTTGGTTGCCCTATGGTTGGGGCTAATTAAATAATTTACTGTTGAATCAGTGATAGACACATAAATGATACAAGTATTACTGATGATTGTATATTGAATAGGGTCCATTGTAAATACTTATAGTAATGGATCCAAGAAATAAAGATAAAAAATATAACATGAGAACATGGAAAAAAATATAAAGGAGATAAAAGATATATGAAAAGTATTTATAGGGAGAGCCCCTCATAAATAATAAAAATTTAAAAATATATATTGTTAGTTCTATTTCAGTTGCAGTTGTGTGTATCAGGCTGTGTTCCTATTCTCAATGTTGTGGGGAGAAGAGGGATGAATGACTATGGTAATGAAGAAGACCACAAGAGTATAAAAGTTGGTCAGGACCTGTTCTTATGTTGACCAGGTCCATTGTTGTTGTTATGAGTCACAAAGAACTAAAAGATTTATCCTTGTTAATTTGTGAGATCCCTGTCATAGGGAAAACAGACGTTTAATAAATAACAATTGTAAAGCATGACAATGTAATTCTGGGATAGCGTGTAGCCAAAATAACCATGCTTATGTGTAATTGCAGTGAACATGAGAAGGAGAAGAGGATGTTAACCCATGCTTTTAATAATGGCCATAAAAAGAATCATTGAGCAAAGATAAAAAGATCTAGCTCTGGAGAAATCAATTATAAAATATGCTGACTGACTCATTCCACAGAAAAAGGGGCATCTAAATCTAGGAAACCATTTTTAAAGAATAATCTGGCTAGGCCAGGGGATTTGTCAGAATTTTAGAATACCCCAATATCCAGATGTAGCAATTTATACCATTAATTTTCATGTATTGCTTTGGTTTGCTTAGTAAAAAGCAACCTTAAGGGATTTTGATGTTATTAGTACTTTGATAACTATCTGATGGAGTTAATTACTTTTCAAACATTAGTTATATTTTGGTACTTGATTATAATAATGACTATAAATGGGTTATTGGGGATGATCTTCACAATGTTTATAAGGATTTCAATTGTTGCTTTAAATGTCAACAAACAAACTTCTCTTATGAGGATCTATTTGAAGTTTGTCATCATAAATGAGGGTGTTTTTGGAGTTATGGAAGCATTAATAATAATTTTAAAATGGCAATAACTTTCAGGTTAATTTGAGTGATGTAACCTGCTATTAATGGTTAAAAGGCCACATTACCTAAGCAGGTTGATAGCTTAAAAAGCAATCTTCTGAATTTGGATAAAGGTGTTGGGACATGCTATATTCATATATACAAGCTATGAAGGGCTATTTAGTAAAGGGTGGATCCTGACTAGGTGGATGCAGTTTTAAATGTTTGAGATGTCTCAGAAGGGTTAAAGCTCATTGATGACGGATGTTGTTCCTATTAGTACCAACAATGGAGTTGGGCACCAAATCTCCTATTTAAAAAAAGTATTTGAAGTAGGTCGACCTTATGACAAATATACCTTACTGAGAATGTTTCTAGCCAGTACAGGTTTGGAACTTGTATTGACAAAACCAGCACCAGGGTGGAAGCAGGAATTACCCTGCCAGGCTAACCACCCTTCAAATCTTCTATTTAAACCCTTAAATTATTATGTTAACACATTGTAAACTGGCTGGCACATCAAGTCTTTCACTTGTGTGCCAGCTCTCATCACTTTTCCTGAGCATCAACATGCTCAATACGTTGAGGTGATGGACACTGCTGTCCTCATAAATGAAGAAAACCCACAACTATACCTTTTTATGCTTCATGTCGCTGATGCTCCCACCCTGATTCTGTCTGCCATGGTACACCAGCTAAAGCGGGCGCCAGAAAAAAGTTTCCTTAGAGCTTTTTTGCCTTCTGATATGGCTTCTTGGGATGTTAGCTGAGGTGCCATTTTGAATTTTTTTATTTTCAATAATACTTTGTTTGTCCCATTTGTAAATAAAAATGCATGGCAACTCCCCTTTTGGGTTAGGCACCATTAGTGCTAAAACACATTGTTGACTGGTAATAAAAACTTATCACCAGTCACCAATGTGATACCAAACAAAAATTTTAAAATTTATTTAAAAATATGTCCAAAGTTTAAACTTCATTTCAGTCAGTATAAGTAA
This sequence comes from Massospora cicadina, assembly GCA_022478985.1. Lineage (NCBI taxonomy): Eukaryota > Fungi > Entomophthoromycota > Entomophthoromycetes > Entomophthorales > Entomophthoraceae > Massospora > Massospora cicadina. Next base: position 136,844 of record JAKSZP010004045.1, on the reverse strand, counting down.
AATTATTGTAGTTTATTTAGACCTTTTACTTTACTTCCATATTCAATTGCAAAATAATATATAGTGACATGACATAGTTTCTATGTAAAATTGCCAGTCAACAATGTTTTAATACAGAAAAAATTAGGAAGACAAATATTTAATTATTAATAGAATTTTTATTGTTCTCTTGTGGAAAATTTTTCAATAGTTATCATCATCTAGTTTGTCTTGTTACTAACTTTGTGTTTATAACAAAGGATTAAAATCCTTTGCCCAGCAAAAATCAAGTTATCTTGCTTAAAGAGATATATAAATTTTTCTTGTCAAGATTATTTACAAGTTACCAAAAGAAAGTTTTTCAGTACTTTACAATAGGAGAATAAATTAGTGAGATCAATACCATTGTTTGTGAGAAAACTCAACTGAATAGTTTTTTTGCAACAATCATTATACTCATATTAACAAGATACTCAATTACAATAAAACTTGTGAAGCTAACCCTGAAAACTAACATGGATCTTTTGTCATTCAATAGGTTGGTACCTCCCTCCAGATTATTTCCTAACCTCTCTCTATATCCTTTGCTGAGCTGGCCTCAGACACCCCAGAACACTTCTCTGTAATTGATGCCCAAACATGCTGATCAGAGGGAGTGGAGTTGTATAATTACCTGAGTTTTAAGCGCCATAAAAAATCAATCTATGTGATGAAGGTAGATTTGGGTAATGTTTGACTTAATTGTTAGTTTATATCAGAGTGATAGCACAATCCCAACTATACCAAATTGATTTTACTTAAAATGAATTGCATTATAGTCAGCCCCATGACTTCCCATTTAGCCCCTTTTTAACAATTGAAATACCAACTACAATTGCACTGTACAATAGTGGATGACTTCATCAATAGATTTTTGTTGAATCTTGAATGAAGTGACACAACTATAAAATATTATTTACCTAGTTCTAAATAAATAATGGCTTTTATTGTTTAGTATAATCAGCTTTGATACAGATTTGAAAGCTAATAGTTGGGCCAGCCAACCGTTGATTTGTGAACTTTGAGTAAAGAAGTACTCATGCTATACATATATTGCTAACTAAAGGTCAGTATAAAAAAAGAATAAAATTCAAACCTTACAATAGACCAAATTCAGGCTGGAGGAGATGATGAGAAAATAAAATCCGTCATTTTAAGTTAATCTTACTCCTAATCAAATGGCCCTGGAGTAAGTTGAAATTCATTATTACCCTTATTTTGAGAGCTTTGAGAATAATGTATTCACCATGGAGCAGCTTTGATAGATTAGTAATATGTATCTTGGGATTCTGGTTTTTTGCACATAGAAAATCTGATCTAGTGATTTCTTTATTTTAATATTAGCAGAAAATGGGCAGTTGATTCAGCAAAATGTAAATTTCTGATCTCTAAGACATAGCCAAATAATATAAAAAAGCTAGTGACCTATCTCAGATGGTATAATATCTTTCTGGGTAAATCCAACCCAACATCCTAAACTTTTAAATGATATTTTTTTCGCCACCATGCTCTAATCATGGAAGTATTTACAAAAATTAACAAAATGTGGAAGTGCTGCTGGACCTAAATAGGCATCTTGAAACCAGTTTCCAAGGTGTCCACCATGAAGTTAATGACAATTACAACATTAGTTATCATTTTACAAAAAAAAAAAAACCTTATATAACTTTCTAAATAAACTAAACTGTAACATGTTGGCCATGGGGCATCAAGCATTGGAAAACCTTAAAATCACTGACAAATGAATAGAAGGCATGACTCAACTCAGAGAGGAGGTCAGACGTAGCTGTAAGGCCCTTAGCTCCAGATATCAACCTGGACAAGGTTATGCACCCGTTTAGGTCAAGTAATGGACAAATCACAAGGCCCACGCCTCACCCAATCTCTGAACTAGAGCATATCATTGATGAGAGATTGGTGGCTGCTGCTTCTGCCTGCCTTCAACACACATTTCCTCCTTCTACCCCTCAACACAATCCCATCCAAGTTCAAAATCTAAAGTTTTAAAGAAAAATTAAACAACATTGTGCAGAAAATGAAAAATAGAAGAAGATTTCTACCACGGTCCCCATTCCCTGCTCTCAATAGGTTAAGCCCCCAGAAGTAAACCTGGGTATCAATCTTACCTAAAAAGTCAAATTTAGGCAAAAAGTCGGAAAAAGAGGGCAAAAGATAGGATCAAACTTAACACTCCATTCCAAAGAGGAAAACTCAATTTAGACATTTGATATTATGAGGATACCCGAGAATATCTTGGGAATGTTGACTGATGCTATCAAAAGATTATTGGTGTTTTTTACCGTTAATCAACAGATTTAAAATCATAAATTGCTCCCTACTTTTTTGTTCAGCTTAGCATCTTTCCCCATCCCAATATAAAAGCCAGCACCCTGCCAATGGTAGGGTGTTGGGTTATTCTTTTACCTTGTTTCCCTCTACTTTTTATAAATATTATTCTTAATTGAAAATTCATTTTGGATAAATTAATAAGTAAAAACAACATATGGGTAAAAATCCCTGGATTGGAGCCTTTCCAGAAACCTCAATGCTCCCACCCATAGTCGTCTAAAACTAGTGGTGCTTTGTGGACCTTGACTGCCCTTAGGGGGTCTTGGCATACCCACAAAGAAAGCTAGGTTTTTACTAGACACACTGGGTTCTTAACATTATAACCCAGTCACATAATACAGAGGTGAAGCTCTTGGTTCAAAGTCTCATAACTTTGAACAGCTCTGCCCCACCAAAGTTTAGTTTCTCTTTTGATAGTGTTTCTTAACTGTTTCCCGCAGTATACCTTTGTGAAATATAAACCAGGGCTTACTAAATTGCGCTACCTAACTCACAACCTCTTTGCCTCCCTCACTTAATTGTATGTTCCCTGAGTTTAATACTTCCCCTAGTTTCCTCAGTTAGGCCAATGTCATGTGTTGATATTGGACAAAAAAAACAAAGACAATGGGTACCGTAATGGATTATGTGTGGAGGGGATGCACCTCACCCTCCTGACTATGACACAAAGTGCCACTACAAGTGCCAATAGTGTCAAAAGTATAGGCGTATGAAGTCAAAACCTCACTACACAGAAATTGAATATTCTCTTGAGGTCTACTCTATCCCTCTCTGGGGCCTGAAGGAGCCTTAATGGTCCATTTGGACCAGTCCCACTATGAGTAAAATCCCCAACCCTGCAATACTTAATGATCCTTTAAAGATTGTTGCAATTACTATCTACCCTGTAGCCTCCATCTATCAATCCCTACTATATCTCAGTTGTCAATCAGGTGGAGGAGAAGCATTGCATGGATCCAGTTTATGAGGTTCTTAAAAAGTGTGGCCCTTATCAGACCCTAATGATCCTTAGTCTGCACCATTATCTTATGCTCAGGCACCAGCTAGGAACACTCAGTTCATCATTAGATTCACCAAAGTGCGTAAGGAATCCAAGGTTAAGAAGTCTGAAAATTCCTTTTCCCTTTGAAGAGTATAATAAAGTTGATCGTGCTTACTTTTTGTTCCCCATTCATATATCAGTAGCATAATTAAAAAATAACTGTAACTGCCTTGATGGACACTGGAGCTACAGGTAATTTCATGGACCTGAAGGTTGTGTAAGCATTAAATAGCAGTCACCTCTGGTTCCAAAGTCTTTGGGCCATCGCGGGTCCCTAAGCTCACACTTCCCCTTTGCAAATTTTTGCGTTATGTGGTTCATAAGTATGAACTTATATCTCACTTAACAGCCATTCCAGAGTTGCTATACCATATGATTCAGGGGTAGGAGGGTGGCGCCGCCAGTCAGTTAGTATTGATTGGAGCGTAATATGTTAGCATCTATCTTTAATGATCACTCAGAATAGATCTCTCTTCTTCCCACCTTGGCATTAATCAATACAATGGCGCAACTGTGGAATACTTTTCTACGGACATTGTGCTTGACTTGCCCACCTTGCTTCTTATCCTTGCACTATTTTTGTCCGTTTTATGTGAAAAATGCAATTTAATTACCTAGCCACTCTGAATTTGACCTAAGTTACCAACTAACAGTTGACCTGATTAAAATCAACTTCCCCCTTTATCCCTACACGGATGGGGAGGACCAGGCGTTGAAGACCTGGATTAGAAATATGATAAAGAAGGGGTGAATGGTCAAGAAAGCCTCCACCTTATCTTCTTCAGTACTATTTGCACAGAAGCCTGATGGTACCCTGAGGCCAAGCGTTAATATGGACATTAGATTAATGTGCTGGTTCCTGATCATACTCTTACCCTTTGAGGCAGCAAATTCTTAGGAAATTTCTAAATTCAAAGTATTCTCTAAGCTTGACTTGGTGAACGCTTTCCATCATGTTTGGGTCAAGTCTGTCCAAGAGTAGCTGATAGCGATCTGCATCCAGTATGGAATATACAAGTTTAAGGTTATTCTATTTTTGAGTAAAAAATGCGCATCAGTTTTCTAGTGCCGCTTTGATGACGCTTTGGGGGATCTCAGGTTCTCCTGTGCAATTGCCTATATGGTGACAACTTAATCCATTCCCCTAATGCAGAGCAGCACGCTAATGATTTGGTGGCTGTGGTGGCTGCACTCCATAAAGATGATCTAGTGCTAAACCCCCAAATGTGGATTCTATAAGGATATGGTCCATTTTATAGGTAAATTAATCTTAAAGGATGGTTATTCATAGCGCCTTCCAAGTTGGAAACTATCTGTTTTTGTCCCACTCCAATAATGCAAAAGCAGTTGCGCATTTCCTAGGTTCTGTCACTTTACTTAAGTAATTATCACCTGCCATCTTAGATTTATCCTTCCGCATCCACCGCTTCAAAGGTGATAACGCCTCATTCCTTGAACTCCTGAATACCAACAGACATTTGAAGCAACAAAGGAGGCTTTAACATAAAGTTCAGTTTTTGCGTCATTCAGATGAGAATAAGCCTTTTATTGTGGCTTGTGATGCCTATGGAACCGCATTTGGGACTATGCTTTCACAGGAACATGAAGGGAGGGAGCACCCTAGGGGCTTATTTTTACAAGAAGTTTTATGTCGCAGAGCACACTTGGTCCATCTATGGTAAGGAGTTGATTGATGTCTCTTGTTCATTGATGCACTACAGGTACTTCTTTCAGGTGCTAAACATACTGTGGTTTTGCACTGATCATAATTCACTTACCTACTATCGCAAACCCCAAATGTTGGCACAGGAGAACTAGGACTCACTGCAACCTCATAAGCTTTAACTTTATGAGTTTGTCAAGGGGTCTGCCCATATTTTACCAGATATTCTGAGCTGCAATCCGCTTTTGGGGACCATTTGAAAACATATTCTGAATTAGTCATGGTAATTCCCTCTGAGAAGGTCATAGCTCTGCCCCCTTAGCCATTGATGCAGTGGTATCCCAATCCATATGCCAAATCAAAATCAAAATTTAACTTAAACCCAAGTCTAAATCTAAATCCCATGGTTCCACAACCCCCTTCATCACAGGTAACCTTATAGAACAAAGAATGTGGCTATACCATATGATCTGACCCTAAACCCCCTGTCAATTAAAAATCTATCAAAGATGTGGATACCTCTGATACTCATTCTGAGCCTAAATCTCCTGTTAATGATGGCTTTCTACTTGATGTGTTGTTAAAGCCCAAACAACATATCCTGAGAAATAGGATCACCTGGCGAAGATTAAAGGGAAAAAGCCCCTTCTGGAAAGTATTCCCAAAAGGATATGGTGATTTATTTCGTGACAAGATATGTGTTCCCTTTGAACTGTGCACCCGCGTCATAATGAAACATCATGATCCTCCCATCATGGGTAACTTTGGAGTAAAGAAATGTTTTAATAAAATTAAATGAGGGTATGATTGGAAATTGTTTACAAAATAAGTTTCTACCTGGATTGAACAATGTTTGATCTGCTCTAGGTCTAAATCAGATAGAAGGGCGAAATGGTCTCTTACACCCTCTTCAATAAGCAGTAGGCCCGTGGACATCACTTACAGTGGATTTCATTGTAAGTTTACTAAGGTCCCATGGGTATGACGCAATGATGATAGCTGTAAACCTATTCCCCAAATATGCCATCTTTATTCCTTATTTGATAACTACTACATCTGAGGACATGGCACGGTTTTTTGTAGCCTATGTAATTGCATTGTTTAGTGTTCCACAGGAAAATATCAGCGACAGAAGACCTAAATTTGCCTCAAGGTTTTGGGTGGCCTTGCGTGACATGCCTGAGATTAATCCTTGTAAATCCTCAGCTTCTCATCCCCAGTCTGATGGACAAACAGAGTGTACTAGCCAGTCCTTGGAGCAGTATCTCCGATGCTACGCAACTGCCTCTCAGGATAAATGGGCAATGGGCCTCCCTTTGTCCCAATTTTCATACAACAAATCCCTTTATTCGTCAACAGGGGTGCCCCTATGTATGCTAAATTAGGATAGAAAACCGCTTTCACCATTGGCTCTTAAGCGCGGAGTAATATCACAGCAGCATGTACCTTCATCACACAAATTGATAAGGTTCATCTACAAGTTCAGAACCAGCTGACAAAATTAATTAATGACGCCAAGCGGTTTGCAGATAAAAAGAGATGTGAGGCACCTACCTATCAATAAGGGAAATTGGTAAAAGTGGACACTAGGAATTTGCACCTCAAGATGCCATGCCATAACTTGGCTTGCAAAAGCGAAAGTCCAATCACCAAAACCATGTGTTGAACAATGGATCCTTCCATGTAAAACTGACCTTCCACTAAAAGATTCATAACTCCTTTCATGACTCCTCCTTATCACCGTTTAAAGGACAGGAGCCCGTGGAGGTAGAGCCCATCATGGTAAAGATGGCACCAGATTTAAAGTTGAGCAGATTTTGAACTTAAGAAAAGTCAAACGCAGTTTGCATTACCTAGTATCATGGTAGGGGTTCCCATTTTATGAATATAGTTGAGTTCCATCCAAAAATTGTATGCACTGTCATGAGTTGATTTCTGAGTTTCATAAGGCCAATGCAAATACCCATCACCATACCCTCCCAAGAAGGCTACCATTGCATCCATTAAACATCTACCCCGCACAGAAACTATGCCCTAGCCAACGCTCCTGAAGGAGGGGTGGACCCTGTTCCTTTAGAAAAGGGCATGTAAGTCCCTTAGCTCCAGCTATCAAGCTGGACAGGGTTATGCACCTGTAAGTCCCAGGGAACGTCCCCTAGGTGATGATTGGGCCATTTTCCCGTTCCTGAGTAAGAAGGTACCAAAGAGGATGACTGTACCCCTCAATACTCAGGGTGATCTCGCCCACGTGATAGATGAGCACTGGGTAACTTCTCTTACACTTTGGATCCCTCCACTGGTACCCACACTCACCTCGGCAGAACTGTTATTGAAAATTAGTAAAATATGCGCTGAGATTGCCAAAATGAAATAAACCAGAACAAAATTAAGTGGCAATCAGCCCAATGTTTGGATTCCAAATGGTTGAAAAGGGATGAAGACTGATCTATCAGCTGGAATAGCTGATGGTTTTGATTTGGCTAACACTACAATCAAAAAAATCACCCCCTCCCAAAATTGTTGAGGATCATCCCTGATGGGAAGGTAACAGCATCGGGCACCATTGATAAGGGTTCAAAGCTCCCTTCTGGAAAATTGGGCATTGTAGCTGACACAACGCTTTCGACTGAAAAAACGGCTCAGCAACTGGGCATGGGTAGGTTGGGTGTCCTGAACCCATTCCCAACCAAATGGTCCCACCCCTATGGGGGGTGGCCTTGGGGGATTCCCACTGCTCGTTGGGACAAACATCTTTGCACCAACTGTCAGAAATGTAGCTGAGACTTGGTTTGAACGTTCAAGGTTGAACCAACAGCTACTCAGCCTGCCACCAAAATCCTTGATGTCAGTTCCCAATGAATTTATCTGCCACATTTCCTAATAATTCGCTGGTTAGGTCAAAATTGAGGGTCCCAATCCCTGCTTGTCCCCGCACTAATTGACCACTATTTAATCAGTTGCATTGCACTGAGAAAATTGTTGGTCAATTTTCTTCCTTTTCCTTTGCAATAAAATTTTGCCTCAAAAACCAATCAATTTTTATTTATTTGATTTCTTTTTGGCCGCATCCCTGATGGCTTTTCCCTGGTGGCCTGTTGATCCATACAATGGATGGTCTCTACCAGTACTCATGGTCACTATAGCCCCCACTGTCATAGATTGGATTCAGCGAGCTAGGTACTTCTGGCAATTTTACCCTGTCATTATGAACTTTCATCAACAATATATGGGGACCTTGTGGACTTATGTCCACCATCTTCAAGCAAGGATCAACCTTATTGTCTCCCCAGCCAAATCTGCCCCTTATACCAGTGAACTTATTAAAACTATTTCTGTGGCTCTGCCCCCTGCAGTAAGACCTCCAGGGTCTGGGACGGGCTCAATTTGGTTAGTTCTTGGGATCATACTCACTGTTGTCTTACACCAATGATTCATCATCTCCCAATGCCCAGCTCCATACAACATCATCCGGTCAGCAATGCCTCTGGCATTCTGGTTTGCTTTTTGGGTGCTTATGCATCCTGACTGGCAGGCCAATCTAAACTTCTTCTGCCATTTCCATGACAGCACCCCTTTAGGTCAAGTAATGGGACAAATCCCAAGGCCCACCCCTCATCCAGATCTCTGAACTAGAGCATACACTGGATGAGAGATGGGTGGCCACTGATTTTGAAAGCCTTCCTCACGCCTTTTCTCCTTCTACCCTTCAACATAATCCCATCCAAGTTCAAAATCTGCAATTTTTTAATAAATTCAAACAACTTTGTGCAGAAATTGAAGAAATAGAAGAAGATCTGTACCACATTCCCCATTCCCTGATCTTAACAGGTGGTGCACCCAGAAGCTAACCTGTGTATCAAAATCTTACCTAAAAAGTCAAATTTAAGCAAAAAGTCGAAAAAGAGGGGAAAAGACAGGATCAAACTTAACACTCCATTCCAAAATTTGAAAAGTGAGTATGGACATTTGGAATTCCAAGGAGATCCAAGAATAGCTTGGTAATTTTAACTGATGCTCTTTAAAGGAAATTGGCGTTTATAACTGATAATCAACAGAGTTAAAATCACAAATTATTCCCTACTTTTTTTGTTCAGCTTAGCAGCTTTCCCCATCCCAATATAAAAGCCAGCACCCTGCCAATGGTAGGGTGTTGGGTTATTTCTTTTACTTAGTTTTCCTTAAGTCTTTAATAAAAATTATTATCTAAAGAATTTATTCGCTTAAGGTTTTTAATAAATAAAGTTGATTTATGGGCAACAACTCCATGGGTTGTAGCTTTTCCAACATTTTCTCCAACGCTCTCACCCATAGTCTTTTAGTACAGGCGGTGCCTTGTGGACATTGGCTGTCCATATAAGCTTTGGCGTACTCATGAAGATAGCAAAATCTTTCCTTTAAGTGGTGGGCTCCTAGAAGTAGCTATTTTACTCTGGGGACACTACTCAACAGGTTGAGAGGTCGAGGAACTTGACCAATACACTCAACTGGAAATGTGGGCTGTTAAGAAACTGGGTTCTTTTTTGTCTGTTTCCAGAAGTTAACTGCACAGATCGATTATGTGCATGATTCATGTTTATTGACAGATATATATGATCTGTAGTATGATGACCATTATCCAAAGTTTAATAAATAAACCAGATGTGGTCCAACGCTGAACTTGGAATAACACACAAAATACTTATTATGTTGACAATTAGGAACTTCCTCCCTATTCCGGCTGAACTTAATCCACTCTCAGATTCAAAGATTTCTGGCCTTCATTCTTATCACATTGAGTCAGTGGGTATACACGTCAAAGGTCTGCTTTTCTTCTAAAGATAGCCAGTCCTTACTCTTTAACACACAAAAGAGTCCACAATTATTGTACTACAACAATAATTAAAAGATAAATAAAGCTCTTATTGATCTTTTCTATTTTATCTCTTATTATAAAATATAAAGTGGCAAAAATATTTATGATACAAATTAGAAATGACTCATTGTAGAAAATAGGGAAGTGCTGATGTGTGACAACAGTTAGCCAGTTGTCTTCTCTATAATTGATTACTCCTCAATCAGGTCATTTCTACAATAACGTAATGGTCTAATGCAAGAGATAAAGAAGTTCTAATGTTGAACAGTTATCCGCCAATATTCTTTATAATTTATTTCCACCTCAATCAGGTAATACCTTGCATCCCAGTGATTTCTTCCTCACTACAAGGTACTAGAGACATAAGCCTATGTCTTTTATGGCTAGCTGCCATACAAGGATCTATGTCAACCTTGTCAATTAATTCTTTGAGTTTTTGTGTGCCTGTTAGGGCACCCAGTGCAGGCAACTTTGTGGGATAAAACCCAGGGTACTTCCCCCCGCCGCACTGGGGCTGTGCAAATCTAAGCACCACCTAAGTGCGCCCAATTGCAGGTGGGGTGGCTCAAACCCCCAAACTGACAAATTCTTTACTGTTTGGTATACCAAGTAGCAAAGTCTACCCAGCCAGTTCAGAGTTAAGCCTCCCATCCCTTAATCCGAGGAATGAGACCAGACTGATCCCCAAGTTGGACTTACTTGAGGAAAGAGGATTGCCGTAGCTTTCTACAGCTATTTCTAGCCGTCGCTTGACTATGGCCAGGGGGCTTGTTGCCTGGATTCCTTCTGAAGGAAAGCAACGCTGGTTTCTTTAAAACCATAGACCATACATCACCTCCCCCCATATCAAGCACCAGACCCTGAACCCCTCCTTGTCTGCAAGCAGATGTGGTGGGGCATACACAGTCAGGATCTCTGGCCATGTGAGATGACCAGAGGATAACTTACACCCTGTTTGGTATGCTTCATACCAAAGGAGAACACGACTCCACACAGCATCTGCTGCCGGACACTCTGTAAAAATGTGCTTTGCTGTCTCCTCCCCTCCACACACCTTACAGGCATGCAGAAGATCATCCTCCTTATGCTTACTCCACTTACGCAGAGTCGCCCCAGTGACCAGAATGTTGCTGCGGAGTTGGAAGAGAAAGTTCTGAACTGGTATAGACCAGCATCCCTTAACCCTCCTCCCCCACAGGTCCATCAGGCCAGGTCACATTTTGAAAGTGATATGGGACAAGTACGTCGAGCAAAGCTCTCTGTCTTATAGCTTCCAGAACCTGGCGGTTGTGAAATCTGAGAGGCAAACACCGCTACCTCCCCCCACCTTGAGCCAGTCCCAAAGGACGAAGAGGCTTTCCCATCTGGAGTATCTCCAGCCTTCTCTTCCTCATGGGAACACCTGCAGATCCTGCCCTCCACGACCTTCTGAACAGGCTTCCCCAGCCTCTAATGCAGCCAGAGAAGAAATTTCTCTCCTCTAGAAAGAAGGCAGTTCAGTTGCTTCCACAACATCTCATGCCTTCCTTACCAGCACCTTGGAGGTACTGGAAACATTTATTAGCTGCTTCCACCCTAAGCACCCTCTGGCCATCGCCATCAAGGAGGTCCCCCCAGTGAACAGCCCCAATAAAGTGCTTAAAGGCCTTGCGCGGATGAGGTTCCATCTCCATTCTCCAAGCTCCTCCCCAGTGGGGAATAGCCCAGATCCTCTTGATGGTCCACTCTCCACCCTCCAATCTACCCTTGCTGCTCGCTAAGCTCTAAAGTAATCCTTCTAGTAGCCTGGTAGGTTCCCAGCGCTTGGAATGGCCCCTTGATTGATGCCCCAGCTGACACCAAGATCCTTGTTTGAACTGTCTTTGCAAGCCTTAGAGAAGTAGTTCCCCAGTATTGGAGACCAACAGATGTTTTACTCCCGAGTGACCCATGCAATCCATTTCAGCTGCAGTGCTTTGATCATACTCCCAAAGTTAATCAGACTGATGTCCCCTTCTTCACCTCCTGACACAAGTTAGAGAAACTGGTTTTTGAAGCCCACCCTCGCCAAATGAACTGGACGATTAGACTCTGTATTCTTCTGATAGAAGAGGCCAGCGGTGGAACAAATCTGGCAATGTACCATAGTCTGGAAAGAATGAAAACTTTCATAACAATGGACCTGCAGCAAAAAGATAATTTGAGCTATTGCCACTTCCAAGCCACTTGTTTAAGGTCTGCTTCTAGTTTGAGTCAAATTTTGTGCAGTGACACCCGCCAGGGATGGGACACCTGAGGTACAGAAACTCCTCCCCTGTTACCATCCAGGGGATTGAGCTCTTTGGTGTCACACCCAACGTCGCCGTTCTGCTGATGGGCCAAGCCCTGGATTTTGACAGATTGACCTTAGCGTTGCTTGCGTTCTGGTACATCTTTAGAATGTTCATCACCACCTTCTTCTCTTCCTCTGATGAAACATAAATCCACGTATCATCCTCAAACATTGAATGGGAGTACTCCTCGCTGTTGATGGTAAGTTTTCTCTGGTCTGACTTTCTGAGAGCCACTGAAAGGGTCTCTATTGCAAGGACAAACAACAAGGGAGATATAGGGTCTCCCTGACGCACGCCCCTACACACCTTAAAGGGGTGGGAGAGGACCCCATTGATATTGACAACTAATGAGGCCTTCTCATAATTCGCTTCAAGCAGTCTCAACAAATGCCCCTTGATTCCAACCCTTTTTACACTTCTCAAAAGTACTCATAATTCACCTAATCATACGCATTCTCTTGATATAGTAACAGTAGTCACCCCCTCTGGTCATACTGTTTCCTTTCCCACTCTTCTATTAGGTGAAGCAGCATCAAGTTGTCAGTAATTGAGCGTACTGGGATAAACCCATTCTGATCTTTCCCAACAACGTCCGCCACAACCCCCTTTAGTAGATTGGTTTGGATCTTCATTAAGATCTTATAGTCAACATTAAGCAGCGTCAAAGGCTGATAGTTCCCCATGAGGGAGGGATCGCCCTTCTTATACAACACCACCACACCCTTTGAAAACGCCAGCTCGATTATACCAGAGGCTAGGAGTTGATTCTAAATCTCGCCAAGCATCTCATACATTTCTTCCCAAAATAACTTGAAGAGCTCCAATATCAACCCATCCTCCCTAGGAGCCTTGCCATTCTTGCCTTTGCGGATGGCGTCTGAAAACTCCAATTTTCAGATCTTGCTACATAGGTGCAGCTGAGTCTCCTTTGGTGGTACCCCCAGTCCGCTTAAGAGTACTTTGGATGCCTCTGGGTCATTCTCAGAGGGGCCATAAAGGTCCTCATAGTAGGATTTGGCCACCTCAGCCATGCGAGCTGCATCCATTACCTCAACTCCCCCATCACAAAGTGACATGATCCTTGTCGAGGGTCTGAATGCCCCTACTGCCTTGCGGAGTAGGGCCACATTGATGTTATAATCCTCATACCATCTAGACTTCCTTTGTTTGAGGCGATCCACCATGAAGGCTCCCATCGATTTTGCATACATCTCAGCCTTGGCCGTGTAGGCAGATGCCCCAATGACCATGGCCTGCTTGCAGGTACTCTTGAAGCTCCTCTCCAAGGTTTCATACCTTGAACGCATGGCCCCTACCTGTCACCCAAAGATTTCACAAGCTATTTTGAGATCATCCTTCATCTGCAACCATTTTACTGGCGCATCAGGCTTCCCCACAATCTGGCTTCTCCATCACCTCACCTTCTTCCTCATGATATCCTGTAGTGGACTCCACTTCATGAGTTCAGGGTTCAGTCTCCAGATCCCCTTCCACGCAGAAGCAACCCAAGGGTCACTGATCTGCAGTTCCATGGGGCCTGTGGTTTGAAGCACCTGGGGACATGATTCTGAAGGATCAAGTTGCAGCGACTCAGGAGAGGCTGGGGACTGACACAAGGTCAATGCGGGAGAAATGATCTCCCTGGTTGTGAGTCCACCCAGTCTCTCCCTCCTCACCACGGCCAGCTCTCCACATATCCACTAGGCCGAGGTCAATCAATTAAACCAGTCAACTTGTGGGCTCCAAGATCAGAACTTCAGTTGTCTGAAGCCCCAACCCTGTCGTCTCTAAAGAAGACACAGTTCATGTCTCCCCCAGCACTACTGACCCCCCAATGCCTTCCTCCTGGATCCTCAGGCCAACCTTCTGGAAGAAGGCCTTCCTTTCAAACCCAGAATTGGGCGTGTAAATGCCGATAAACCAAATTTATTCCTATCCAAACAGTGACAACACTGCCTGTTATGATTTTTAACCAGATAGAATCCTCCAATGATTTAGTGTTATTTGGGATGATATGGTCAATTCCGATGGAATGGCTTATTGACTGAACTTCATATGATTTGATATGGTTGCTGGTTAGTTGCTCCCCAATTTGGGTTGAGCCAAAATTATTATTCTGCCAATTTTGGTATTTAGGTTTGAGTGGGGCCAATTGGTGGCCCCAAATTAGTAGATTGATCACTGGTGACTGATAGCCAAGGATGATCCACTCAATATCAATCAGCAGAACCAGCGTTCAATGCCAACTGCCATTTGCGGTCAGTTGAGGGATTTCCGGCGGAAAGCTGATGTATTTGCTTCAGATGTTTGCTGCCTGTACTGATAATTTGATGTCGGAGGATCCAACAATTATGAGTTTGAGGTGGCCAAGGTTGTTTCGGTGCCTCATTTATTAAGAATAAGAGGAGAAGTGATGTCAGCGAGATGCTGAGATATTCTGAGTCAAAGTGAGCAACCAAAGTGGTTTCTGGTGCAATTATATCAGCTCAAAAACCAAATACAAATTTTGACATTTATTTGGATCAATTATTTATATGGTTCACTGGCGACTTAAGGCTGAGGATGAACCAAAACTAATTTGTACATTGGGAAGGACGGAGCGAGAGGGTCAATGCCAGAGAAGAGAATTGTAATAGAAGAAGAAATAGAAGAAGAAGAGAAGTGGTTGGCTGGAAGAACCAGCAGAAGAGCTGATAGGTCAGCGATGGGCACAGTAGCCCTTTTGTAAATAGTATAGATACCTGGCGCTTCCCTTTCAGTAAATATCTCCTTTTGCCTATTCTACCTTTTTTTATAAGTTTTTAATTTTTTCGCTAGTTAGGGTTTAAACTAGGGGATCCCCAAAATGGCGCGGGTGACACACCAAGGGGTTAGCCGGCACTGCTAGCCCTGAAACCTAAGGTAAAATGGCAAGGGCTGACCAGTCTTCATACTGGTTAGCCTGCCAAATAGCAGAGCCCAAAGTCGAATTTGTGACATTGGTGCTCACTACAGGGGGACTCTGCTGGTTGGTGCTTAAGTAACTAAAGGTTGGTGAAGAGGTGGCGGTGATGCACCACTGTGGTTTGGTTCCAGCTATTGTTGGTGGTGGGGAGGGGCAAGCCCTGGATGCCTGCCCCACACGCTGAGTTTGGAAGTAGGAGGATTACCATCTGGTTAAGTGGGAGGAAAAGTCGTGATTTTAACCAGATGAAATCCTCCAATGATTTAGCTTTACTTGGGATGATATGGCCAATCCTGACAGAATGGCTTATTGACTGTATTTCATATAATTTGATATGATTGCTGGTTAGTTGCTCCCCAATTTGGGTTGAGCTGAAATTATTATTCTGCCAATTTTGGTATTTAGGTTTGAGTGGGGCCAATCGGTGGCCCCAAATTTGTAGAAGGATCACTGGCAACTAATAGCCAAGGATGATCCACTCAATATCAATCAGCAGAACCAGTGTTTGATGCCAACTGCCATTCACAGTCAGTTGTGGGATTTCCAGTGGAAAGCCAATGTATTAACTTCAGATATTCGCTGCCTGTACTGATAATCTGATGTTGGTGGATCCAACAATTATGAGTTTGAGGTGGCCAAGGTTGTTTCCAGTGCCTATTTATTAAGAATAAGAGGAGAAGTGATGTAGGCGAGATGCTAAGATATTCTGAGTAAAAGTGAGCAACCGAAGTGTTTTCTGGTGCATATATCAACTCAAAAGGTAAAATACAAATTTGACGTTTATTTGGATTAATTATTTATATGGTTCACTGGCGACTTAAGGCCAAGGATGAACCAAAACTAATTTGGACATTGGGAAAGATGGAGCGAGAGGGTCGATGCCAGGGAAGAGATAATGTAGTAGAAGAAGAAATAGAAGAAGAAGAGAAGTGGTTGGCTGGAAGAACCAGAAGAAGAGCTGATAGGTCAGCGATGGGCACAGTAGCCCTTTTGTAAATAGTATAGATACCTGGCGCTTCCCTTTCAATAAATATCTCCCTTTGCCTATTCTACCTTTTGTTATAAGTTTACAATTTATTTTGTTAGTTAGGGTTTAGTCTAGAAGATCCCTGAAATGGCGTGGGTGACACTCCGAGGGGTTAGCCGGTGCTGCTAGCCCCAACACCTAAGGTAAAACGGCAAGGGCTGACCAGTCTTCATACTGGTTAGCCTGCCAACTAGCAGAGCCCGAAGTCGAATTTCTGACACTGCCACTGCTCTTCCTGGAACCAATACCCTTTTATCCAACACCTTAACCTTGTCCACCCACCAGACCAAGATACCCCCCTTTGGCTTCTCCCCCTCCCTCTTTTCCTCCCCTAAGGGCGAGTCTGAGTTTGGTTGATCCACCAAGTGAGAGTAGAATGATTGTTTCAGAGGAAACAGGAAAGCCCAGTCCTCTTCCACCCCAGATTTGGACTAAGTCTCAGTGAGAAAGCCTATATCTATCCCGTGTTGTTGCAATAGAAGTTTCACACGCTGCTGCTGCTTGAGTCCATTCAGACCCCACATATTAGCAAATTCAACCCTGATCGCCAAAGGTTTGAAACTAAGGAGGCCTCAGTGTTAGGATCCAGGGGGTCCCCATCCTCTTCCACCTCAGCTGATTTAGTGGGAACACATTTCTTCCTCCCTTTCCAGTAATGTACTGGACAGGGGGTGGAGGCTGCTCAGTCACAACGGCCTTCAGAATCTTACCATTGATGGGGTCCTCAATAGACCCTACACTTCAGTTGGAGGCGTTGGGTTAGAAGGCATTGGCCCACTTTTGCTAGCAGGCAACACCTCCCTCACCTCCGCATCTTCCCCTATGGGCCTCGTGTGCTCTGTTATACCAACATCGTTTCTGGTCGCCCACCTCTTATCCAATCGAGTGATGGGGAGAACCCCATCTGTTTGGGAGGCGACCGCCTCCATAATGTTCTTTGCGGACTGTGACAAAGCGCCACTCAGCTCAATTTGGAGTCTATCTGCTTCCCTTGCCTTCCAGGAATGCTTTGGCTCCTCTCTTGAACTTCCTCGCACTTTTCAGCACTTCAGTCACCACCTCCAAAGTGATGCCAGCCGCTGCCTCCTCCCTTGCTTTGGCTGAAATCTCAGTCAGATTCTCCAACACCTTCTGGAGAGCCAACTTGTCCTTCTCAGAGGGTGCCATTACTGACACCCCCGCTCTAGGCCCACTAGGCTTGGCCACTGCCACAGGAGTTTGAACCTGAGGACATTTGGCTTTGACGTGCCCCTTCACACCACACAAGAAGCACCTGTCCAGCGGTACCACAGGGACACTCCAGGTCCCCACAGTGACTGAACGAGGTAACTCCCCATATGATTTCAAAAAGTTCAACCTTCAAAACCCAGTCCCAGATCCTACGGTGAACTTTTTTAAGCTACCGTCCTTCTGCTTTAAGTTCTTTACCATCTTGTTCTCATTAAAGAGATCACTCTGCCAAAGCCTTTCAGCTGAGACATCATGGCCCCTCTAGTGATCACAGGTGGTATGTCCCTCAGAATGAACCTTCCAAACTCTGTGACGATGTCAAGACATAAGACTCCTCATTCTTTGTGCTCAAACTGGCAGCTAAAACCTGTTACTTTTGAAGCCTAGACTGGAAGGTCATAAGTTTCAACCCAGGTGCCAAACATGAAATATGGAGTGGGGCGAACCCACACACCTCAATCACCCTGACCATAAGCATCTCTTTAGACCACCCAGTCTTCACTTCCACGGCGTGAACCCTATTGAGGCTCTCCACCATGCTTGACGTCAGATCCTTTTATGGGCTTTAGTTCACCGCTTTTGAAAAGCTTGGCTCCAACACCAAATCCATTAACAGCCACCACTGCAAAGGAGACCAAAGCCCCTGTGTAGCAGAGGTCACCCCCGCTGTTGATTTGTTAATGGAGTTGGTCTCTCCGGTTTGTTTTTGTGATGAAGTTTTATCTCCAGGCCCTTTTTGTGCGGTAACCATTGCTGCCCTTTTGGGTCAGTCCATCATTTTAGCATGTGAGTGCTCTCGCCTTTCGCTGCACCAGTGTAAGCCCATGTAAGCTACTGGCCGCTATCCAGGTTTTAGGCCAACCTAGAAAACTGTGATGATTATTGTAGACAGGTGAGCCAAAGCTCAGCCAATCAGGATTGCCCCACCCTTGTTGCTGAGACCTGCTTATGCAGCACCCCGCCTCATAGGAAAGTAGTGTGACAGATGATACTCCCAACTCTTGCCTCCCCCTTCCTGCCCATATTCCCCCCAAAGCAGAGTGGAAGAACCTGCAAGAACAGGTTGGTTACAGTCATTAGCTTCCATTCCACTCCCCATCCAGGCCACTACAGGACCCTTCCAGGGCGTCTCTCTGGGTTCTGGTGTTAGCTACTCACCCATGTTTCCATGAGCTTTCCTTGGTTATGCCACGTGAAGGCCCCAGCTTACCCTACCTAGCTCCCGCCAATTGATTCGTAAATCCTGTTACAACCCCATAACAGGTGAGACAATTGTAAGATCTGATCTTATCTATCTGCTTTATTAATAAAATTACTAGGGATTTTAGAGGGAGAATTCAGCGCTCAACTCCTCAGTTGGTGCCTCAGCCTTGAAATGGCAGCCATTGCCATTGACCTTTCATACAATGTCTCACCAATGATGGTCTTCTCCATCAGGTTAGGATTTCTCCATTGAATATCCTTGAGATCAAAATGAAAGAGCCAGAAAACGTGTCCCTAACGTTTACCACTCAATCACAGCAAAATGATCATATTTAGATAATGATCCGCTTAGGTAATGAGACTCTTTATCCATTATAGCAGATCATAAACCAACTGATTGATTTGCTAGTTGCAGGAAGCATCACTCGCCTTGCAAATGCTATTTAAATTCCCAATTTGGTTGGTGATGAAACCCAGCCAAACTCAATTAGTACACATGATGGTTAATCACCGAGCAACTATCAGATGCCCTAATTTAGTCATCAACTCCTCTACCTTTAAGATATTAAACATTCACCTGGATCAATCCCAACAGAGTTAAATCTTGCAAGATACTTAAAAAAATTCGTAGACATTATTAAGACAAAATCAAAAAAACTAATATACAATTCAATTGCTAGTGGGACTTAACTTCTAGTAAACCTGTAGATAACCTTAGAAGATGGAAAGGTGGGCAAAGAACCCAACACCAAGTAGATTCAGTAATTCACTTAGATAATTGACAACTTTGTCTTGAGTCATAACAGTATCAATAGACTTATATGTTGTCACTTCACCTGGCATTTCAAAATTTTATACTGAATTTGATGTTATTGAGATTGTTGTTTTTGGCTGCTACTAAAGCACGTGCACTGAGCCACTAATGATTTTTAAATTTGTGTAATATTTGGGAAAACTGTGAATTTATCTGTGGTTGCTGTAATTCTACAGAAAATTCATTGACAATGTGATGTATTGTGTGTTTCATTGTTTGCCATTTTCCCATTCCTAATATCTAAAAAATTGTTTTGCAAAACATTCAGTGGATGCATCATGTTGTAACTATATACAAATTCTGGTCTTTAACGTCAATTTTTGTACGTGCTACCATAAACTGATAGTTTGAGACACACATTAAGGTCATCAGTGGGTGTTGAACGTGGTATGACTGGTAGAGTTAGTCAAAAATTACCAGATAGTAAATTGAGTGCGCCAATGAAGAGCTGTTTAACTCTTCTTATTTTTTCAGTGTATTATGAAGTACTTCCAATGCTTTTTGATTTGTAATTTACATTTTTTCCATATATTGAGTTGCCATGAGTGGATTACTTTCCCCAATCTTTTATCTGTTGATATTGCATGTGGGTGTCTCAGTGATTTACTTATTTAATGGCAAATTCAGTGCTAGATGTACTGTTTGACCACATCCAAAATGGTTGCTGCATTTCCAGATGAAGCAATTGCCATTGCAAGATTTTTTAGATTGTATGGTTGCCAAAATAAGTAAAATTAGAAAAGTTATCCTGTGCCTCTGGGAGCATTTAGGAAATACAAATTTTCACTTTGGCTTGTAATTGCATTCATAATTCTGTCATATACTATGTGTTATTCTGAAGCTAATTTTGGAAGTTCTGTTTTGACAGATGTGCCCATTTAGTCAACATCAAGGTGGTTTACTCATTGTAAATCACAATTAAAAAGCTCTTTTGCAGATTGATTAGCGGCCAATATAAATGTACCAGCGCTTTGTTAACAAATTGCAAACATATGTCCTAAATAAAAACTGATATCTCATTATACACGTTTGGTTTGAATTGAATGTCCAGATTTTGATTTTTGGCATGCAAAAAATGTAGGATGTCTCCACTCATGTAGTTTTTGTACTTTTTCATTGATTTTTTGGATTGGATAGGAAAAACACTGTCAATATTAATGCAAATAATGTACGTATTTGCTGTGATTGAGCAGTATTTAATGAATCAGTGAGTGAAGTTTCCAATGTGCTTCATTTTCAAGAAGATTTATTAATTGGAAGGATTCACAATAAGTGGCATATACGTGATCATTTTTTTTTTTTTTTTTTTTTTTTTTTTTTTTTTTTTTTTTTTTTTTTTTTTTTTTTTTTTTTTTTTTTTTTTTTTACTATTCTCAATTCTTGGAAGATATTGGTCCAAGTATGTTGATTGACAGTAGTTGTAAGTAAAAGTGTTCTGAATTGTTTGTATGAACAGTGTATCGATGCCTACTATGTCAATCAAATAGAATTTGGGATGTCCTTTTAGTGCTTTACCTTGTTTATGACGCTGAAACTTTTTTGCTGATGCATACCATGTGCAGTATGTTGGCACTTCAGAGTAAGTTAGCGTCTTTGTAAATATATTATCCCGCACAATGAGAAAATGGAGTTAATGTTGTTGGCTGAGGTGACAATGTTCTTGTACAGGCATTTTCTGTTGTAAAGTAAATGCGCTGTCCATTTTCAAGGCGCACTGCCAAATGAACAACTGTTGGATATCATTAATGGATAAGAAATATTAAATTTGACATACTGCTTCAGTGGTACTAATGTAGAGTCCCAGTTGATATTGGTCAATTTCATTGATATATTTGGTTGCATTTCCCACTAAAAAGATGCCATAACACTTCCTTTATTGACATATTTTCAAATATAACTGATCAATTTCATCAAATTGTAGTACTAGACATTAATGTGTGCTTTGTACATTTTTTGAGTATTGGCGACTAATTTACAACCCAACAAAGGTCAACTTTAACATAATAGTATTTATACTTTTAAAGTGATGAATCTGCCACCCATTTTCCAATTGATTGTTGACAATAGAGCGGATATCCACCATTGCCAGTGATAGTCGCAGCAAGTAAGTCTCTTGTGTATCATTTTGTACAATTCCCATTGGACATGGATGGAAAATTGTTGTTTAATAAGCCATTTGGACTATGAATACGTTTTTGTGATGACTTCAATTAAGTCTAGATTAATGTCAACATTTGGCATTTCTGTTGATAGGACTTTATCAATTTTGATCTGGTATGAATTTTTTGTCAACCAAAATTAATATTATCCACGTGGAAATCCTCTTTCTTGCCATTCAATGGAATATAACAGTATGTCTCACCAAAAACATGATGCTTGTCAGGATCATGGGTGCATTACCACAGATCCCTTGATAATTATTGTCCAGGTGACCCAAGGCTTGAGTGTGTTAAATAAATACCTTTGCGCTTCTTTTGATAAAGAAGTCTTATACCAGATACTTGGTCTGGTAAGGCAATCTCAAAAACATATACCAATTTTAACTTAAAATAGAGTAATAAGAAAGTAAGTTTTTTAGCTCATTAGCAACAATATAAGGGAAATTGGGGAGGTGTTTCAGTAATAAAACCAAACATTCCAAGCTTAAATCTATAATGAAAATGAATTAGGGATCCTGTGGCAGCTCAATTTCCTTGTTCAAATTGGCTGCACTTGCCGTATGGATCAGGTTTGAGCCTTACAATTAGGTAGCTCTGAGATAGCATTAGTCAACTGCATAAGTCAAGGTTGATTCCCGACTTTAAGAGTCATTAATTTGTTGGGAATTATCCCCAACAGACGTTTTCCCCATTTATTCAGACTAGGATTGATTCCCATCAGCTAACACATCTGAATACATAATTTGGGTATTAATCCCAACAACACTCCCCTCTAGATCTTGGCAAAGGGGGGGAAGTGGATTGATAAAGCAACTATGTACTCAATTTACTATGGTACCTTGAACAACCTCTACAATTGAGTGTTTGTTGCCCCATCTATATATGACTTTGTAAGGTCTAGACCAGTTGATGCCCAATTTGTTGCCATGACCTCCAGTCTGTTGATGGTAGAAAATGACTATGTCAAACAGTTGTAAGGTCTGTAGGGGGTCATGCTTATCATTAAAGTGAGAAGCTTTTCTATTGGTTGTAGCGGACAGGTTTTCAGAAGCCAGGGCCTGAAGTCAGAAATCTTATTTGTAATACTTCACATAGTGACCTTAGGGGCTTCAGGGAGGCTTGGTCAAGCATATCCTGGACTTTAGAAGGCAAGCGGGATTTTTGCTGCACAACACTTGGAAGGGTGACATCTTTGTTATTCATTGATAGCTAATCAAATAAGCCAGGACTGCACTAAGCAAATATTGGGGCCAGTGAAGGGGGTCAGTCATAGTTATATTTTGGAGGGTTGCAGCTAGAGTACCGTTTTCCCGCTCTACTATTCCATTAGTTGCAGGATGGTAGAGGGTGGAGAATACTTGTTTTTTTCCAACCAGTTGGGATATATCTTTCACCAGCTTTAATCGGTAAAATTTTGCCCATTATCAATGTTATAATGTCGATGATATATCAGAGATATGCTGAAGAGGTTTTGCATAGGGTTAAGCCCACTGAGCAATAGGACCAACGTTATGACAATCGTCATCATCTAAACAACATACAAACTTTAGTATATGTGGAACAAATGCCACAAAGACACTCTTTTATTTGATTTAAGATATATACAATGGATTCTCGCAGTTCCACTCGCTCTAAGCTACTAATATTCCTCTACCTTTAATTCTCTAGTATTGCTTATATCTCAGCATTTCAGAGGATCCAGCCCTTTTACTTAGACTATTAGTTCCACCATATTCATATTGGTTCTGGCAGAGTATTCATTCATTAAATTCATGATTATCTTGTTTAAGGCGATTTACTAAACTATTCATCATGCATTGACATCTCCTAGTCACCTCATTTGAAAGCAATCCAATAACCATTCATTTTTAACCCAATATTGCCTCATCCTAAGGCGCTCAAATAATTGTAAATCATATCATTATCAGTGGATTTTACCAATTCCATTGTAAAGACTCATGGCTTATTATCCAGTCATATCAGAACTGCAACATTACCCCCTTACCTGGATGATAAGTCTCCTATTGTTTATATGCCCAAAGGAACTTTGCGTGCACTCAGTTGATGAACCAACTGCTCATGGGGACCTTAATGGTTTAGGAGCCAACGTCCATCTTCTCAATTAACTTGAACGGACTAATCCAGATGTTGACCAACTTGTGTTTCCGCCCAAACCTGTGCTGGTCATGGAACAAAACCATACCCCATCTTTGAAATGAGCTAGGCCACTATTTCGCACCTGATTGCCAGCCTGATCCTTAATCTTCTTGGCTAAACTGCATGAGTACACTTCAGTTTACAGCTTGATCAGTGTGTCTGCTAGGTTAGTCAAGTAATGGTGGGGATCAATTCTGCCAGTATCTTCTACACTGGCATATAGCAACTCCAGAAGATTAGGGTGTCGTCCATACAGTAATTGGAAGGGGGTTTTCCCTGTGGCGGAATAATAGCTAATATTATAGGTGAAGACAGCGGTGGAAAGAAGGGAACTCCAGTCTTAGGGTCGATCCACTACTAATTTATGGGGTATGTTCACTTAAGTTTCATTGACCCACTCAACCATTTTGTTGGACTTGGGGTGTTATGGGGCTGTCAGAACCCCACAGATGGCCATCAGCTCGTTTAGCTTTGGGAGGATGTGGAAGTGAAGTTAGTCCCATATTGGTAAAGAAGAACTGAAAGGCAGCTTTGTCACTGGATTTTACATTCCATTATTGTCTTGGCCACAGTGACTGCCCCCAAATCCCTTATTGCCCGCACCTCATCCCATCTGGTCAAGTGGTCAATCGCCACCAAAATGTATTTGGTCTGGTTAGCTCCCATTGGCAGAGGGCCAACGACATCAATGGAAACTGTATGCCAATCAAATTGTGGTTTCACTAACTGGTATGAAGTCTTCTGGCGGATGGCTTTTCCACTTGGCACTGAGGCAGTGGAATATCGTTTCCAGCATGTCAAAGTTCATGCTTTCCCAATACTAATGAGGGCGCAACAATTTCAACGTCTTGCGCATGCCACCATGTCCAACTGCCCTATGTGCGCTCAGGATAATGTTAGGCTATGTCGAGGGTCATGGGAAATTCACTGTCAAGTTGCTGATCTGGATATACAACTCACCATTCCGCTGGAAGGTATTGGCTCACGTTTCATTCAACACTTTTATGACTTGTGGCGTCTCGTCATAATACTTTCTGCTAAGCATCTTGTCATACATTATGTCACTCAGATCCACCTTAACTGCAATTGTTTTTAGCCTTGACACGCAATCAGCATTCTGGTGTTTTGCTCCAGGTCAGTGGAGAATTTCAAAGTCAAAATCCTGCAGTTTGAGGGCCCACTAGGCTAGCTGCCCTTCAGGCTCCTTGAGGTTCTGCAACCAGCATAGTAAAGCGTGATTCTTTACCATTTTAAACTTTACTCCATGGTAATATACTCTAAATTGCTTATATGTGTAGATCACCGCTAAGCACTTCTGCTCAGTTATGGTATAGTTACATTCATAGCAATTTAGGTTTCAACTGCAGTACACCACTGGGTGCTCCTACCCTTCATCTACCTTTTGGGATAGGACTGCTCCAACGGAGGAAATGGATGCATCCATCTTTACGATGAACTCCTTAATAAAGTTTGAGTAGTGCAGCACTGGCGCACTTATTAGCCCATTTGAAGCATATCAAAGGAGCATTGGCGAGTTCCATCCATTCATATGGGGCATCTTTCTTCAATAACTCAAATAGCGGACCTCCAATACAACTGAAATTGGGTATAAAGTGGCAGTAGTATCTAACCATTCCCAAAAATTACTTGTATATAGCTCTTACTAATTTGGCGTAGTCATCTTCTGGATAGCCTCAACCTTGGCTGGTTGCGGCCTCAGCCCAGTCGCATCCACAACAAACTAAGGTACTACAGTTGGTCCTTAAATTAATGTATTTATGGGGCTTGATTTTAATGTTGACCTCTGCAAGTCGGTGGAAGACCTCCTCCAGGTTTGTAAGAGATCAGAAATGTACACAAAAAGACGTTAATATTATCAAGGTACATGAGGATACATGACAACTCTTGTCACCAAGAATGGTGTCCATGGCCCGCTGAAACGTAGATGGGGCATTACATAGGCCTTAAGGCATATGGATCAGTTTTGAAAAGCCCCTTGAACGTGATAATGGCGCATTTCTCCTGTTCTGCCATGGGCAACTCGATTTGCCTTTAACCAGATATCAAATCCATTTCTGAGAAATAACGAGATCCTCCAAACCAATCCAAGGCTCATCAATTTGTGGCAAGGGGTATGAGTCCTTTTTGGTATTGCTGTTGATCTTCCAGTAGTCTATTGCTACTTGTTGGTGCCGTCATTCTTTTTGACAATCAGAAAAGGTGAAACTCATGGATTCTTTGATGGTTCAAGCATCCCTTGTTCAAGAAGCTTATCCATCACCTCGGTTACTAATTCCTTAGCTGCCCTATAATGGTGGAGCGTCCAAGACCTGATGGGAGGATGATCCCCAGTGTCCACTCAATGGACCACCCTCTAGTGCATCCTAAGTCATGATAATTGGCAGCAAAAATCTCTTTATATTTTAAATAAAGCTATTGCTTAATCCTGCTGTTCTTCAAATAACCTGAATAAATTTTCACATGGTACCACCGTCATTATGCTGGGATGCAAATCAATCAGTAACCTAAATTAATCCAGAGACTTGAACTCATGAACCTGGAGGACCTCCTCAATAGGATCAAGTGTAAATATGCCACTATTTGATGTCAGCGGATTTGCATTGGTTCATGCTGCAAATTTGCTAACAAAACCTTGATCTCCCCGTGTCCCATGAGTATAATGCCTAGAGCCATGTAGGGATCAAGCCCTGATTGCTGATAAGGCCCAATGACTTCCCCATAGATTCCAGATGGCACTTCTACCTCCAATTCAGAGTTCACTATGACTTAGTGTCTGGAAGGAGTAGATATAGGCAGCAGCTCAGAGAGGTAGCCCTTGATATTTGTATATCTGCTGGGGAAGGATCAGGTCTTACTCTTCAGTTTATGGTAAAGAATTGGGATCACCCCGTCAATGTATGCAAGGCTAATGTAACCCATGTGCATTAGATCCTTTGGCACTCCACTGAAGGTAACAATAAATTAGGATCCGCTGTCCCAAAAGTTTGAATGTCTTCTCTGTCATGTCAATGACAGCACCAAAGTGTTTTAGAAAGGCGGTTCCAATTAACAAATTGTGATTACTGTTTGGTAGCTCTATCACCAGGTCTACCACAACAATTGGCCCAAACCGCAAAGGTAATGCGCTGTAAAATCCCTCAGAGACCGTGCTATCCGATCCAGTGGTCCCATATACCATCCATTGTTCTATATCCAGCTTTAATGTCAACTTTGCCACCAGCTTTGTTGAAAAATTGTTGACTGGGGCACCTGTATCTATTATTGCGCAGACTCATGTTTTAGCTACAATAATGTGACAGTATGTACATTATGAATATGATAAATCTGAATTGTTTAACGCATGTATATTTATATACTCTCCATTTCAAAGAAAACTCACAATCCCCTCACTGATTTTAGGGTATTCTTTGATGATAGTGTTGACTGGGAGGTCGATGATTACTCCTTGCAAGGACGGTGCATCTGCGAATGGATACAACTTGTCAGGGGAAACTTGGTTGAACATTTGACAAACATACAGTTTGGGCTGCATTAAAGATCTTTCTGCCACTGCAGCTTTGGCTTGCCCTTGCGTTAATATATTTACCACTCCATTTGGCTGCTTATACAAGAATGTGTTTTTGTATAGAGGGACTTTCATTGAATAGACTACTAAAGGTTCAGGTGGGACGTTTAAGGTTGGGATAGCTGAGGTAGAGTGTCCCATATTTATTCCACTCTGCTTTTTCCATGATAGTACTGTTCCTGCTGTATGTAATTGACCTGACGACTGGGTCAACCTCTTTAAGGTGCCCAGGGCAGCTGCATTCAAAACAATTACTCCAATAGGGTCTGCATCCTTCATTATTATAAGATGGTCCTCGCCAATAATTTGATTCTGGGCAATCAGCATAATTATGCCCAGGTCATGAGTTGGGCAGTTGTAAAATAAGCAGTTCCAGGGTTGAAGTTGAACTGCTGAGGTTAACTCGGTGAAATCTGAACTGGATGACTGAATTTCTTTAAGTAAAAAGGTTTGATGACAGTGGCTGTATGCTTCCACTATGTATTGGGTGGAGGGAAGGTTACAGATAGCTAGTGCAAAGATTGAATAATTTTAAGCAGGGAGACGTTGTATCCAACATTGGGGTAATGACATTGGTAAGCTCATGATATGGCTTCATTGTTCAGGTCATCGCAATGCACACATTAAATTTGAATAAAATCCCACTATGATGAACACATGAGCTTCTGCTGTAAACTAATCAGCAGACGTGGTTAGGGTCTCATTATGCTGAAACCCAATAGTCAAGAACTCAGCCTTCCACTGCAAAATTTGTGGGTCCTCCAAACAACCCAGCACAATATCCTTTACCTCTTGATATGAAACGGAACTGTTAGGAAGGTAACAGGTGACTTATTTGGCACTTCCAACATTTAAAGTGGATACTAAAAGTTTTTCTTTACATTGATCTGAGGCTCTTTCCGTAGCAAACTCAAATCTCTTAAGGAACCCATGAATATTCCCATCATGATCAAATGGAGGCAGCTTATCAATACAAATCACTTGCAAAAGCACCTCCTGCCTTTTGAGCACAGCGTCCAAGGCAAGTTTGAGTCCCACATATCCCACTGGTGTGTTGTGCAGATTCTTTATCAAAGCAATCTGGATATGACATGGCCTTCAACTGAAAAATTTTAATTATTTTGTGATTGTCTATGGGCCCCTTTAGTGAGCACCACGGTTATAATTTTGGCGGTATATCGGAGATATGCCAAAGGGGTTTTGCACAGGGTTAAGCCCACTGAGCAATAAGACCAGATATGATGATTGTCATCCTTGAAACAACATATTGACTTTAATATATGTGAAGTAATTGCCTTAGACACTCTTTTATTTTGTTTAATATATATATATAAGTAGATCCTCACTGTTCTGCTTGCCCTAAAATACTAACAATCATCTCCCTTCAATTCTCTGATCTTACTTATATCTCAGCATTTTGGTCAATAAAAACCCTTTTTCTTAAACTATTTGATCTGCCATATTCTTATTGATTTCAGCAGAGTCTTAATTCATTAAATTCATGATCGCCTAGTTTGAGATAATTAATAATTATTCATCATGCATTGACATCCCCTAATGCCTCGTTTGGAAGCGATCCAATAGCCATCCATTACAACCCAATATTACCTCATACTAAAGCGCTCAAATAACCATAACTCATATTATGATTGGTGGATTCTACCCATTCTTCTGTAATGACTTTGGGCAAATAAAAACGTAGTGGTAGCCTTTGCTGAAGCTGAGGGTAAAGATACTGCTTCAACCCACTTAGTTAAATGTTCCACGGTTAAAAGGAGAAATGTATGACCTTTAGAGGCTCTAGGGAGAAGTCCCACAATATCAATGCTAATAGTATGGAATGTTTCACAGGATAAGACCACTGGATGTTTATATTGGGGATTAGGTCCAGCTTAGCTTTTACATTCCAGGAAGGACTCTAATACATTCTGGATTGAAACAAGAATTCCTTCCCAATAATATTGAGTTTTGAGTCACTGTATGTTTTCCAAATTCCCCATGGCTGACTTGCCAACGTCTTCCAATATGATGTCAGTTTGAGCTGAAGGTTGTACATATGGCACCAACTTTTTAGCCACAAGGTTGCACAATTGGCCGATTTTGACTTTTAGATTTTCTGACTTTTTTCTATTTCTTTTTAAAGGTTCAGGGATCCACCCTTCCATAAATGCAATTGTATTATTAAGTTGTAGAGTCAATCCTCTTCAGTTTCAGTTAAAGCTATTATGGGAAGCCAAGATAAGCAATCTGCATATTGGTGGATAGGCCCTGGTCAGTGGATAATAGAAAAGTCATGGTTTTTAAATTTTAACGCCCATTGGGCTAATCTCCCGTTGGGGTCATTATATGCTGTAGCCATTATAAGCAAGCATGATTGGTAATGATGGTGAAATTCTTCCTGTTTAAATAAGGTTGGAAATTCTTAAAAGCCAGTAGGACCGCCAAGCATTTGCATTTTGTAACGCTACTTTGCATTTGGATTTGGATAAGGTCTTTCTATAGTAGGAGATAGGATGGTCCACTAAGTTTTCATCTTGTTGAGATAGTATAGCTCCGATGGCAATATCACTAGCATCAGTAAAGAGGAGATAGTGTTTATCAAAATTTGGGTAATAAGTACTGGAGAGTGGGAGAGAGAGACGCGTAGCCAATTAAAGGCCTGCTGCTGCTCTTCTTTCAATGAAAGGGTATCTCTTTCTTCAGTAGATAAACCATAGACTTGGAGGTGTCTGCAAAGTGGGGTATACATTAGCGATAATATCCCAACATTTTTAAGAAACCTTGTACGTTTTTTAGAGATTTAGGGGGGTCATCTTAGCATTGACCAAGACCTTGTCATCCATCAGGGATATTCCAGCTTTACTGACCTTATGGCTCAAAAATACATCTCACTCTGAAAGAACGAGAATTTTGAAGGCTTTAGTTTTAATGATGATTGCCATAACTGCTGAAATACTTGCCTGAGGTGATCTAGATGTTTTTGTAAAGTTTCTTAAATAATAATATCTTCAAGATGAAGGAGCACACATGAGCTTTTTAAATGGCCCAAGAGTCCATCCATGGTACGTTGAAAGGTAGCAGGGGCGTTACATAGCCCCTGAGGCATTCAAGTGGGTTCAAATAGTCCTTCTTTTGAGATGAGAGCATTCTTTCACAATATTTTAGTGACAAGTCAACTTAAAAGTACCCACTGGCGAGATCCATTACCAAGAAATAGTGGGACTCGACATCAAGCATAAGGAATCATCTATACGTGGCAATGGATAGCTGTCTTTTTTAGTGATAGAATTGAGGTGGCGATAATCCATGACAACATGGTGGCCACGAGCTTCTCACCAGATTAATAAGGTGGAGAAGCCCATGGGCTTTTAGAAGGCACTAATAAACAGGCCTTCAACAGTTGCTTTCTCTAAGGCCACTTAAGCTCCTCCACTTTGGATTTTTGGTATGGCCAGGATTTGAATGGAGGGTGAGGCTCAGTCTTGATTTGATGAATTACCTCAAGAATTTTCCTGTAGTCACTTGGTCCCATGGAAAAAAATATCACCATACTCCTCAAGGTTATCTTTGACTTCTGGTGTTTGTTAAATGTGATATTGTCTCCAATTTTACTTTTAACCAGAGCTATGATAGGTAGTAAAACTAAATCCTAAATCTTATAACGATTCAAAAGAACTCACATTGGCAATATTCTCAATGTGACTAATTTTACATAAGCAATAGAGGCATTCTGAGGGACTTATAGGTTTCAGTGGTTAAATTCTTTTAATAGAATAGAGATATATTTCCCATAAGCGGATCCAAAAACCCTGGGCAGGTCAACGCTTCCTTGATAGAAGGGTTTGGGTGTCCACTAAGCTCCAAAATTTTATTTGGAGGGGTGAGTGTTTGGATCCCAGTATTATCAATAACTTGTGAGCCGGAGGGTATAGTGATAGGATGAGGGGCATACAGAGGGATCCCCTCTTTGGCATCCACAGCCTCTGGGGGTAACTTAGTTTTTCCCTTAAGACTTGGTATTCAACATTGCAAATGGAGGATGGGTATTCTAGGTGGCATGTCCATTTTTTGGGGCTCCTTTACTTTTAACAGGAAGTTTAAATATTAACGGAATCTGATACCCTTAGTAGGAAAGGTACTTTTTCCTTATGGTTGATGATGCAGTTAAACTCCTGCATAGGTTGGAACACAATAAGCAACTCATAAGTATCGTTTCTAATATAATGGCGGGGCAGTAACTAAAACTTTCCCAAATTGAAAGGGTAAAGCAGAATATGCTCCTATTGCCTTAATTACTGATTAGCTGCCGTCTCATATCCAGCTTTGTGAATCAAGTTGGGTGCCAATTTTTTCTTTTGCATAAGTCAGGAGAAAACAACGTTAACTGGGGAACCAGTGTAAATTATCACCAGGACTTTATCCTTATGTACGACTACCTCTACTCAAACCACCAAAGATCTGAACTTGGAATTAACAGCTAGTAAACTGTCAAATAGGGATTTGTAGTGAAGAAAGGGGATGATTCTGCAAGCCAATCTTAGGGCTGTTCAATGCGTTTGAACGTTTTGTCTTCCAGTTCTTGGCTTTTCATAAAAGAGTTGACTGCCAAAATTTGTTTGGGTAACTGACCAACATAAAAATAAGAAAGCTGGAGACCTTGATTTTTTTGATAGAATGAGGTACATCAACTCTTGCAAGGGCAGCTAATACAAAATGGCCATAAGTGGCGAGGTTAAAGTTAGAGCTAGAACAAGGGTCTTGAAGCACTTGAATTCTGTCAGCATAGGGAGCCTCTTGCCTATACTGACTGATCTTTTGCTGACTTACATTAAAGGACATGACAAAAGTATGTAGTGTGGTTGGTTCTCTTACAATGGGTGAAGTATACTTCATGTGTAGGTTAAATAGGGGGTGTAGCAGCTAACACTTGGGGCCAGGGTTTAATGTTGTTAAATTGAGGAGGCCCGGCAGGTTTATGTAGTTTAGCCAGTATTTCCAAAATAGCTTCTTTGATATGGTAGAGGGAAGTCAAGTTGAATTTCACCACTTTTGGATAAAAAGAATGATGGCATATTTTAAATGCTGAAAACGAGGCGATGATAGCATCATCTAACGTAAGACAATTCCCTGAGACCAGCGTTTGATCCTTGAGGTAAAAATGGTGGTTAAATTAATTGGTAGTTTTCCCCTGATTAAGGTCGATGCCCTTTAAGGTCTGTTTTTGGTTTGATAGGATTAGGTCGCTTCTGAATTCCGGAAACAAGGCAGGTTTGGTGTCAGTCCAAGTACAGAAATGCATCAGATGGTGGACCATATTATCTTGAGCCATGCGGGTAAGACAGTTCATCAGGTTTTTAAATTGTTGGTGATTGGTCACTTCATCCATAGGGCTTTCATAGCAATATAAGAAAGTGAAGATACTTCCCTCACTGAGGACGTATATTTCAACTGAACAAAAAATTAAACGTACCAATTGGGGGTTGGAGACTAAATAACATAAACCATTACTGGGACCATGCTTTCACCTATCAAATAAGTGGTATCTCAAGAATACGCTTAAGATTGAAGTGCATCCACTTGACTCCGCTGATCATTAATATTGTCAATTATTGAATCTACTTGTTCATGAGCAGCACTGAGATTTAATTTCATTGTGACAAGTTGGTTTAATTGCCACATTTCATTTTTTAAAGTGCTATTGGCAGCTTGTAGTTTGAGTTGATGTTGTTAAGTGGTGAGCACTCTTTGCTCCAACCCATGTACCGCAGCAGTTAGGGCTTTCAAGTTCCTGAGGCGTTCATAGTGAGTGGTTGAGGAAATTTTGGGGGATAAGGGGAGCTCCATCTCAAGTGAGTTGGGCTCCTTGGGCGACGCGTCCTAATTGGACATCAAGGTTTTTTACTTGTTGAATTAATGCCTGGAGGCATTCATTGGGGATTCCTGGGTCAACGCTGGGTCTAAGAGGTCCTCTTGGCCCAGGGGGTCCCCGTCCACCATCCTGTCCATCATGACCAGGGGGTTCTCATTCACCATCCTGTTCATCATGACCAGGGGTCCCCATTCACCATCAAATCCATCATAACCGGGGGTCATCGCTTACCAAGCACTTCTTGAGGCCTTGAAGTATGAAGACTATTCTGATCATCCCATAATTCATAGATCATTTCCTCCAATTATTGAGGCGTTCATACACAAAGATAATAAAGTTATCAGATTCAGATCATACTTTGCAGGTACAACTACAACCTGATCATAGATAATAACCTCTAGTTGACTAAAACAATTAGTGAGTTAGTCTGAACAAAACTTATGATTTCTTGATCCAGACGGGTTAACACATCTTGTATTTCATTAATAAGCTGCTAATTTTCAATAAGCATTTTGGTTTTCATTGCTGACTGGGAGGCAGATTGGTAAAATTGGAGGAGCTGCAAGTATATTGTCTTTGATAACTGCAAGAGGCAGAGTAATTCCTGATGATGGAACCCCACTACTTGAAGTAGATGGTATATGGGTGGGATGTACAAAATGACGCAGATAGCGTTCCATGAATCCAGTTCCAACCTGTTCTATATTAAGCAAAGAACTCTGAGCTAATATCATCATAGGGGCTGGCACTACAAGAGCCCATCTTCTATTAGCTCAGCCTCCAGAGATGAAGTCCCTGAGTAAGAGGAGCTGCAGAGCTTCAGCAAAGTTTGTTAAATGTAAGTTGTATTGTTCAGCAGATGATGCTTGGATGGTTGCTTCCATTAATGGGAAAAAGAATTTTGTAGTTGGCCGCTGTATCTCTTACATGCATATTGATTGCCCACTTGCTGAGATGGGCAGCTTCATGATCTGAGGAATTTTATGAAGCTGAATCACTATTGTCAATTGTTGCTTTTATTTTTTGTTTTATTTTTATAATTCACCATGAATCAGGGTGTACCTGGCAGAGAGCACCAATTTTGTTGGGATCATGGGTGCGTTACCACGGATCCCTTGATGATTATTGGACACGTTACCTAAAGCTTGATGGTGTTGGATAAATACCTTTGCACTTCTTTTGGTCAAGAAAATATATACCAAATACTTGGTCTGGTAAGGCAATTCCAATTAAAATATACCAATTTGTATCTTTAAAATTGAGTATAAAAAGAAAATAAAGATTTGTTATCTTAGTATCAACAATATAAGGGAAATTAGGAAGGTGTCTTGGTAAAAATAAAATAGTCCAAGCCTAGATCTTTATTTAAACAAACTGGGGATTCTGATGCAGCCCAATTATCTTGGTTAAATAGGCTACGCTCACTGCATGGATCTGGTTTAAACCCCCAGATTGGTAGCTCCAAGGGAGCATTAGTTGACCACATAAGTCAGGATTGATCCCTGACTTCAAGGATCATTGAATTTTGTTGGGATTATCCTTGACAGAAGTTTGGTCCATTTGGTTGGCTTGGGATCAATTTCCATCAGCCAACATATCTGAATCCATAATTTGGGTTGAATTCCCAACATTTTTTGACAATGAAATCCATTAAATATTAATATCTATGTTTAAACACAAAAGTGGAAATATTATGATGTTCCATCAATGATTGTTTAGTTAAAAAAAGTCTTTTTATTTCATCACATATAGAATTTCATGTGAATGTAATAAACAAAGCTGGGTGACCATATGCGCAAACATATGTCATTACATCTTTTGTATATTCATGAATGTTCCATGGATTCTCTGTATTGTGGCCTATAGTATGACCATTTTCCCCATTATATTGGGATTCACATTTCTATCATTATCAACTGAATTATGTAAAGGAATTTACTCTTCAGAACGCTACTTGGTTTGTTTTAACAAAATGTAAAGGAGTTGTTCAGTTATGTTTTTTCATACATATGAGCAATGTATTGTTGGAACAATTGCTGACATAAAAGATATAATGTTCAGCAATTTTAAAAATCATCGGTTTAAATGAACAGTAATCCATGGCACTGACTTTCTTATTAGTTTCATCAGTTTATAGATTTCATAATCTGATGTTAGATTATCACCATCTTCACCTCTCCAAAACAAAATTGTATATTGCAATCTGTCATATGAGTGATAAGTTTCTGAGATACACTGAACATCAACATTTCTGCGTTGAAGAATTATAGCATGTAAGTTAGATTCCTTGCTAACTATAACAGCCACTATTTCATGAATTGTTAATGAATTGAAATGACTTTCATGTTTTCCAACAGGTGTTTTGTATGCTCTGATTACAAATTTGTAGTCCACATCTGGCATTTGTGCAAGGGCAATTCTGAACAATAAAATTAATTCATTGTGCTGATAATTTAAAGTTTGCAATGCAGTGGCAATTTCCCATTTAGTGCCGGTATTGAATTGACAATGGTGATTGATTTGTTCAACAGAGTTTCCCATGAAACAAATTTGAAGAAATTTGTGATCTGCGTTCAACATTGGTAGTAGTGATCCTTCACAATGATAAATTTTCCCTTGCACTTTGAATGTTGGCATGTAATTCTCATGCATGATACATGTTGCTCTGAATGATGTCATTTGGAAACATGATTTGTACTTGTGTATGTTTGACAATAAATGTTTTGATTGGCTTGTTTTAACTGATACCAATGTCAAAAATGATTCAGTGATGAATGTAATTCTCGCAATTTCACTTTTGCACACATGCAGCACATTTCTGGTGTTTCATTCTTAATTTTAAGGGTTTTGAAATACATGCATTACTTGTTTATTTCTACAATAACTGCACTTGGATTAAGACTGTTGTCATGGATGGGGCTGCAACTGGTGTATCAAGTGATTTCTTGACCATATGAATGCTTGAGAGTAACCATAAACTGGTGGAGGTACTGGTGACTAACTCACCACGGATGGGGGTGACTGAGGCCCTTTTATAGATATGGGTGAACTAAGAAATTTTAAGAGTACACAGGATGATGTTATGCGAAATATGTTCTCCCTGAGGAGTCAGAAGATTTACTATATGAGGGCAATGTCACTAC
Organism: Massospora cicadina; assembly: GCA_022478985.1. Lineage (NCBI taxonomy): Eukaryota > Fungi > Entomophthoromycota > Entomophthoromycetes > Entomophthorales > Entomophthoraceae > Massospora > Massospora cicadina. Next base: position 100,476 of record JAKSZP010004045.1, on the reverse strand, counting down.
TGAAATTCCCTATGAAAACCAACCCCCTTTTTATACCTTTATGGGGCTCAAAATAATTTGCATTCTTCTGGTAATGAAATGATAAATGATTAAGATTATGCTGATGCAAGCATCCAAGGTTTGAAGATGAATATTACCAAATTGGGATCTAGTACTAAAAAAATATTACCAAATTGGGCAGCCATCCAATTTTTAGAGTCGCTCAAAGCCATAATTGAGGCACATCATAGGAGCGCCATCTCCCAAAGCAAAGTTAAGATGTACATTACTAAATTTAATAATCAATAAGTATAAGCAGAGAGTACAATGAGCCAAAACCCAGAAGTGGGACCTAGTAAAAAGGCCCCTGAACATCCATGTTCAGGGTAACCACCACGATATGGAGCTCATGGTTACAAGAATTAAATCAAGTGGACAAAGCTACTAAAGCAGTAGTCAGAAGACATCTGACTAGATGATCTTGAAGATTCTCATACTGAAACCCCAAATTCCAAATACTTTACAATATCTCATTCATTGTTATATCTTAATTTTCTCTTTAAAGATAAATTACTTCACCTTTTCTTATTTAAAAACCTTTCTGAAATCTAAAGTTTATCCTTATTACTGAACTTTTGTTGTAACTAGTTATTAATTGCCAGTAACCAGTCTGGGATTGAACAATTTGAAATAAGACATTCTCTGTTGAGGATACCTTGGTGCTGATAATGCCTAGGAAGAAGTTGGAAAGGTTCCCATTGAGTCTTGAGGGCCAACGCATGACAAAAATATTTAAGAGAGTCAAGATGTTTGCCATGGGTGTGGACAGTTTAACTAAGTGATAGATGCTAAATGAGGTAGCATTAAAGGAGGGTTTGCTTAGTGAGAGCGACTGTGATGTTAATGAAGGTTTTCTGGTGCCTAATTTTCACAGAGTAGACCCACTGAGAAGTAAGTCAGCCTCTAAAATTAAACAATCTGAGATTGATATGATGACTACAGTAATCATATTTATCATGATGTAATGCATCAATATTTAAATCAGCATTAAGTGTTCATCTAGATTGAGTAGTGCATACTTTAACAGTTTCTAATCTTGCTTCCCATTGCTCAACAGTGACAAATAAACAGGCTTGGGCATTGCATACTCAACAGTTTCCGGTCTTACTTCCCAGTTCTCATTTGTTTCAGACAAATAGATGTGAGCAGTACATACTCAAATGGTTTCCAGTCTTGCTTCCCATTAATCATTTGTTTCAGATGAATGGGCTAGAGCAGTGCATACCTGAACAGTTTCCAATCTTGCTTCCCATTGCTCATCTGCTTCTGAAGCACATGATAATTTATGCTTCCATGCATGAGATATAGATTGATTAATCACTTAGCATTTGGGTGGCTAATTGATTTTACAGCAAAAGTTATGCTTTGTGACAGCTATTACAACTTCACTTAGAAAAAGCAAAAAGATACACGTGATATCTATTATCTAATGTCAATTGACAATTAGTAAAATTATAATCAAAACTGCTAGTTATATTACACACAAACCGAAATATAACTGCTTGTATTTAATTCAATCTATTTCCGTCAAGCGTGCGCATTGATACACTAAAAACACACAAACTGCTGCTAAAAACTATGAATTATACTCATTTGTTTAAACAAATATTTACCTTTTAAACTAAATAATGGGTTTTAGATAGGCCACTTAACCACTTAGAAAAAACATCGAGCAATTCAAATCAACCAATCATTAACTGCTTAGTAAACCCAAACTAAATTTATCTAAAAGCAATCAAAAACCACCACCATCTTACCAAAATCATCTAACTTATTAAATTAACCAAACTTTATCTGCTTACTAAAATTATTAAGTTTATTAATCAACCTAATCCTCCAACTGCTTGGCAAACCCATTGAAAATATCAAAATTAAACTATCAAATTGCTCAGTTATAAAAATACTGTTTGCCATTAAAAACATTTATAAGTTTTTCTTCTTGCATATAAAACTTTTATTTTACTATTTTAAAATGGCTGTACTAATTCAAAAACCTTTGCAGGCGTGCTCACAGCAACTCAGCGAAGTTTTATTACAATCATATGAACTTAGGAAATACTTATATGACAAACAAAGAAACTTCATTTTTTATATAGATAGATAGATAGATAAGAGCTAGTATTAGAAAAATTCAAATAAACCAAGGGCCTTATATTAAAAGTTCAAGACTGTTGTAATCGCCATAAAAAGCAAGCCTTTACCCTTATCAGGGAGAATCTTGGCATGACTTATAACACTTTGGAGGTGCATAAGTTAACTGTGGTGGCTATAAGGTACCAACTTGCCAGCTCAGTTGGTATCCCCTTCAAAACCATAAACCCACATCTCACCATCCCCTAAAAGCCTATACAGGCTGGAAGAATAAAAATTGGTGTAAAGGGAGCTTTGTTTGTTACAGCTATTCTAAAATCAATCTTGTTAAAAGTTTGAATATACAGATGAATTGATCTAAGGAGTTGGAGATAAACCTGAATTTTTTAAATTGCCAGTTCGATCTCACACAAGCGTAAAACTTATAGGTCTTAACTTTAAACTTGCTTCATACAAACTGTTTATAATAATTATACCACCCGAGCTATTAATAAGTGTACCTAACCATTGCATAAGAAGAATCGGAAGGATCAATTTGGGATTAAACATCCTTTCGCTACACTTGTCCAGTGAGTCGGTTTTTTAGTTAGATGTGGTTTAGTTATAACTGGGGCCACGAACTTTTAACCGAGATGATTGAAATAGGCTTTAGATGAATAAGATGGTTTTGAAGTTTGAAATATAGATTACTGTTATCAATTGCGTAGATGGGAGTTGGGTAAAATGCGGCAAGTAATAAATTAAGTGAAGTTGAAGTGTAAATATATGTTCGGTAATAAATTCTTAAATTGGATTTAACCACTTGATGCCCATTTAGGAAGTGGATATACTTATGAAGCCGATAGTTGGTAAGATGGGATGTGCGGCAAGTTAATGGACACTAAAATAAGGTTATCATTACTGCAAACGGCAATTTGCTGGTATTGATTGACTTGGTAAAATTAATTCGATTTGAATGTATACTTTATTGCTGAACAGTCTGGTAATGTTTAAACAGTGGTTGATTCAAAATATAGGATTAAGAGACGTTGGTATATAAGTTTATAGAAGAGGTAATAATAGCACAATCAATTTGAACTAACATTGCAATTATAATCTGGTAAAATGAACCTTAAAGTGCTATTCTTATGATTAAAGGTTTAGAGGAATATGAGAGCTTAGCTTTAATCTAGGGATGCGATTGAAAATAAAATGACGATCGATGTTAAAGGGTATGGAACTAGGGTTGGTCAGCGACCTTGGGGGTGAGGGAAATGTATAGAGTGAATTCGGGTTCGGTTTGGTCAACAGAAATCTTTGGAAATCCGTTCTGAAGCATCGCGTCAAAGTCGTTGGCGAGGCGGATCCTGCGGCGGGCGTGTTTTAGGGAAGCGTCGTTGTTGAATAAGCCAAGCTTGCTGGTGCTAGGTTGAATTAGATTGGTACAGGAACTTTGTCTTGGTTTGAATTGATCTAGAGGAAGTTCCATTGTGAATCTGTTTGTAGAATCCTGAATGGCTTGGGCAAAAGCAGAATTGTCATTCATGGACCACCCCTGATGGTGGAAACTCAACGATGGTAGGGAGGGTTGCGGAGACTGCTGGGATGAACTTTGTTCGCGAGAAGACTTTGGCCATAAACGTTTAAGGGTGTTATCAGCCTGTTCGGCCCAATCATCACGTGCAACTGGCCTAGGTTTTGAATTATCGTGTGAAGGCATGCCCCATTAACAAAGTCTCGGCCTACTTATATGAATCTTGGGTAACGGTATGAAATCATCATGGATGATTAATGAGTTATGAAATTATAATAGTAATTATGCAAAAGTTCTATACCATTTCTTGTAACAAGTCAGTTGTATTGCGTCACACAACCGAAGCTGTTCAGCAACCTTAGCCAGCCGATAATTGCCACTTTCGAACCGCTCAGCTGCAAAACAAATTACTAAGAACCACTTGTTTTGTAAAAAGCTTACGCCAATCTACTTTGCAATTGCTACCCAATAAGTTCGATCTGAGATGCTCATCAGTGCAAGTGTTCGACATTTCGGTCCCTAGATCTTTTATGAATTAGAGATCTACGATCTTTTTAAGCGGTTACAAAAGATCACCTTTGATCAGTTGTACTTGTCCTTTGGCGATAAGTTTATAATATCATGAATTCTAAGATGGGATGAGATTCATATTTCATTGTTGAAATTTTTAAAGGAGAGTGAACTCATCTCTTTAACAGATGATTTCATTAACCTTCCCTTTTAAGGCAATTCCATAGGGTATAATTACCCTTAGGCATATGACGAATTGGTTCCGCTTAAAAACCGCCCTTAGTTTAAATTATATATAATACTAGCCGATTTATCCGTGCTTCGGTACGGTGTCTATAGAATTTCAGGTGATTCGAATTGATTAATTTAGATTTTATATATATTTAAGCAATAACTACTCGGCCAAATCTAATTGCTCAATCGAAGCAACCAAAACCACCAACCACTCAGCTAAAACTAACTGAACTTATCAAATCAACCAATAACTAATCACCCCCAAAGCTAAACTGTATCCTATCGATTCGACCAAAAACCATCAACTCACTCGGCCAAATAGAATAAACCTATCAAATCTTTCAGATTCTAAATTATTTTAGTTTTTATATTGGTAGATAGCTATCAATAAGTTCAGAAACCATTAAACCTATTAAAAATTCCAACCTCCAACCACTTAGCTAAAATCAATTAAGCCTGCCAAATTAGCTAAACCATCAATCACTTACCTGAAACTATTGAGCCTATCGAATCAACCAAAAAATAAACCACTACTCAGCAAAAACCAATTACGGAACTTACAACAGCCAAAAACTACCAACCCTTGTCATAAACCTATGAAAAAATCCAATTAAATGAATATGAAATACCCAGCCAAATTGCTATATAAATATATTAGAAATATATGTTCTAGATCTTAAATGGAACTGATATTTAACTTTATATGATTATTTTAAATAATTACATATTAGCATTCCGTTCCCAAACTTTATAGAATACTTGTGCCAAGTTTGGTGATTTTTGGTTATTTGCTCGATATAATGCATCTGGTATAAATAAATAAACAGAATGATAGTTCTGTAAAGAAAAGTTTGGCTAATTCTTATTGATACCCAGTTTAGCACAGATTTGTTTTTGGGCTTTAAGTTTACCTGATGATCCTAATCAATTCTTTTTTATATTTGTTGATGATTATCGATAATATTAAAAAAATCAAATTATATTGAATCAATATAAAATTACCAACCATTCAGCCATACTCAATTAAACCTATCGAATTAACTAAACCACTTAACTAAAACCATTAGATTAAAAATCAACCAATCACCAACCGCTTCGTAACCAAAACTAAATGTATCGAAACAACCAAAATCACCAACCACTTACCAAAACCAATTAAATTATTGAATCAACCAATCACTAACTTCTTTATTAAAACTGTTAAGTTAATCAACTAAACCACCAAAACCGTTCGCCAAAACCGTTTAAACTATCGAATCAACCAAATATCAAACTTCTCGGCCGTAACAATATACCGATTTCCATTAAAAACTTATAAAATTTTCACTTGTTACATATAAAACTTTTTATTTTACTATAGAAAATTAAAAATCCGGCTTCGAGGTGCACACGGACCCCCTCCCGTCCACCTATAGCCATATTTTCAGAGCTCTACATGCTCTAGTTTTTTTGGGCATCGCGCACACACACACGGACACACACATTTGCTTTTATATATATAGAAAATCTACCCCATTACTGATTTGCCCATTTAAAATCTTCAGTTTCAACTAGCTTAGTCTACGTAAACTTTGTTGATGGTTTGTTCATTAGAAGGGTTGACTTTAAGCTTAGGCCCGATCTTCCCTTCATTTAAGCATCCTTGGCAAAATTGAATAGCTGGTTTGTTTTGGAAAGTTTCACTTAAATTAAAATCAACTTTGGTTCTACAATCATAAGCCAAGTTTGATTCACATTAAATTCAGTAGTTGAACTCAAAATGATCGGTCAATTTCAAATTCGCACCTCACTACAGACTACCATCGGCCAACTCGCGATCCACGTAAATCCAAGCCGTAGATCTTTTCTCACCCCTCGGAAACCTCCAAGCCACCCATCTATTTTAGCATGGAATTCATGCATCTAGCATCTCATAGCAGACTTTAATCATTTAAATCATAGATATTTTAATCGAGGTGGGCTGACCTGGGGACAATACCGCACCGATTAATGGGAAATCGAATGGATGGGAAAGGAGGATAAAATCTGGAAAACCTCCATGCGCAGCATATGATAGGCCAGGAACTCCATGAACCACCTTACTATTCGCTATATCAGTTCAGGGCATTGGTGTGCAACGCCAACACAGTCATAATTGTCCCCTACCCAAAGTTCCTGTACCGGAATCGAACTCGGGGAGGCAGCGTTAGAGGTCCCTATTCTACCACTGGGGTATCCTCCCCTTGGTTTTGCAATATATAGTACCTGAGAATGCAGAATATAGACTTTTAAGACAAGGTACCAATTTTATTTTTAAAAAAGATTCAGCAGTAGCAGGAACTACCCCATATGACAACTACCTAAATCTTTCTTTTTAACTCCATATCATCAATTAAATAATAATAAGAGGAGATAGAGGAAATTATATTTTTTAACCAGAACAGGTTTTGAACCTGTTATGATATTTTTACCATCAGATAAGGTACTATTTTTTTGAAACCTCCATACCTTATTTGAAAAAAATAGAAAAAAGAACCTCCTTTAAAAAAGAATCTAAAAAGAATAAAATAATCAAGAAATTATGAATACTCAACAAAACCCTTATTGAAATTGGTACCATATTTTAAACTGTCTTATAATAGCCATCTATAATATATATACACTCAGCACTGTATATTATAATTTAAATTAATTTGAGGTATGCCAACCAGAGGATGGATATTGCCAATACTCAATGTGTAAAAGAACCAAACAAACAAATGAACAGAATATTAAAACCAAAACAAAACCTCTAACCAGGTGGAAAGCAGAATACTGCTAACCCACCATGGCAGATGGTGAGGGGGGTCAGGCAGCTCTTCTCCAGACAAATTCTTCTTGACAGAATCATTTAAATTGTAGAAATGGACAAAAGCAGAGAGCCAGGGTATTGGGGCATCAGTGTGGTGGGGATGGATGGCAGTGAAATATTGGTTCTCTTATTCAAGATCAGCTTGGAAGATAGCTTCAACTAAATCTGCTAGGTAATGTTCAGCTTAAATGTGGGCTTTGAGAAGTTAAGAAAATTGGTAATATTTTTCCAGATAATTTTAGCAGATGATTCAAAATCTGCCATTTGTGCCACATGCATGATCATGTTATTAGCTTCAGTGGCCAATTTGGTGATTTCCTCCTGTGCTGCTTTGGGAAAATCAGGGGGAAGTTGATTGTTCTCAGCGCTTGATGGTATTGAAAAACTGATTGGGCCACTGCTTTGCATAGGTTTGGGCAATGAGATGAGGCCACTGCTGCTAAGGTGAGCTGAAGGTCACTTTGGTAGGGGATGGCATTGGGATTAGGAGCATAGCATGTGGGTGAGCAGGTTTTGTCAAAAGCAGAACTATAAAATTAAGCCCATTTATAATCATCTGGGCTGAGACTTTACCAGTTTCCTCATTTGTGACAATTTTACCTGATTCATCAACCTCATCAAATAGGTCCCAAGGATTTTGGTTCATGAGAATAGTGGAGGCAGAATTTAGGTGGGTGGTAGTGGGCAAATGGGTGGATGCTTAGGTATAAATGGTGGTCCAAGCTTGATCTCTAATTGGCTGGGTTTAATTTGGGTGGGTGAATGTGGCTGGAGGTTTTGGTGGGGGCTGATTTTCCACTCTGGCCCAATGAGCTAGTTTGGAGGGTGGGAGGGGGCAACAAAACACCTCATTCAGATGACGCTGAAAAGTGTTCAGAAGCTGCACCAGAGGAAGTGGCTCAGGGGCAGGATTTTTTAAATGGTCAAGTCCAAAACAGAGGGGAAAAATTTGGTGGCCATTAACCATCTGAGCTTAAAAGAAATGCTCAGGTGCCGCTGTGATACAAGCATAGGGGGATTTGTTAGTCTATGGCAGGGTGGTGTGGGATTATGGTGGCAGTGGCGTGAGTGGCAGTAAGGTGCTCTGCACCAGAGGAAACAGTGAAGATGAGTTTGGGCTGAGTCCCATAAGCCAGAAGCACTGCCATCAATTCATCATATAAAATCTGGGGAAGGAGGTGAGATGGGAGGGATGCAAAGTACATTACCAATGTGGTGTCTGAAGAAAGGCGAGTTTAAGTATTAGGTATGGGAGTGTTTTAGTAAACAAGATGAGTAGAAACTTCTGCTACAGTGTCCTCCTCCATCTGGAAGCCTAAGCCAGAATAGCCCTTAAATGGGCAGAAATTGATAAAGCCAGCTGGCGCAAATGCAGCAGTGGCCAATTCAATAATTGCCCAGTTGGCATATGGGAACAAACGCCCATAGTTGACTCATAGAAAAAATTGGATAGCGGAATGAGTGAGGGCAAGAGGATGAGGGCGAGAAGGGTGAATGTACACCAGATGGAGTGCTATGTCCCGTGGGGGACAAAATGACTGGAAGAAGATGGTGGGCTATTTGACCCCATGCAAATGTGTTTGCCCGCAGGGTGGAAAACGTTAGGTGGTGGAGCACTGCTACCTTACATTAAAGCAGCAGGTGACAGATTCACAGACATTTTTTGGAAAATGGGCATGGCCAGACAACGGTGGTAAAATAAATGCTTTCTTTCTCATAAAATTAGCTCAAAGTGAGATTGAGCAGCATAGTTTTTTCAGCACTGTATATTCTAAGTACTTATAGTTTACACTTGGTTCTAATCCAATATAAGCTTTTATTTTATGTGTGAGCAAAAACTTTTCTCTCTCGTTGCAATCACTTTTGCAACTTATTCAATTCAAGTCTGAAACTAGTTTGATAATCTCACAGAGGAAATTAGTCTGCGCCCATGTCAGTAAGCAGTTGGGCAAGCAAGGTAAGAGGAGCAGGTGGAAGGCCCGCGGCCTCCAACGTTCAAAAACGCCCCGGAGAATCCGGTGGAATAGACAAAAATACTAAAAAACTGGCGGTCACTATTTCCCTGGAGATACTCGCATGGCAAGCACGATGCAACCAGTACATCAACACGCCACACTCCCAACCACTCTCATCGGTGTAATATGGAGTCCATGTGTTTCTGGACATCCAACAAACAGCTTTATGGGAAAAATTTTGTGGGGATGTGCACACTTTTTCCCAACCGCGGTGTACATTGCACCTCACTCCATGTCATATGGTTGGCTGGACCTCGGTTTCAAAAACAAGGAGGCAGCAGATGAAGTTGCTGCGGTACACATAGTGATCAACCTCCCCAAAGGGCAACGGGTCATCAAAACCAAATGCACCAGATGGACAAAATCCAACCAAATTTTCCTCATGTTTGACTTTTTGCCTACTATGGTAAAACGTACCATTTTGGAGCAGCACCTGAAAGTTGGTCTCACCATATATGGCAAAATACAATCTTTTGAGATGCAACGCTTTATGCTGATGCCACACCTGTGCACCGGCAAAGCCATCACAGTTCTGACCCCAACTGAGGAGATCACGAAGGACCTAACCCAGATCCTGCACTCCACATATATCAATATTGAAGGGCATACCACCCACTCTTTCCGGGTAACTGTGGACAGCGCACCCCCCATCTGCACCCACTGTGATGTGTTTGGCCATAAGGCACATGCATGCCCCACCAAGAAGGGCATCACATTCCAAGAGCACCCCTTGGTGGACATGGCCAGCGGAGAGGCGCACTACAAACCAACCACAAGCACCAAAGAGGCTTTCCCATGGGGAGCACAAGGCTGCTACCTACTGGTAAAACCTATTTCCCTGCAAGAGCAGAAGAATTCCAAGCAGGCCCACAGGGCCGCGGCCAAGGAAGCGGCCAAAGTCACCACCACTATCCCACACTCCCAACGCCAAGAGGACATCAAAACCTTTGCAGTGGAAGCAACTCAGGAATCCCTCAACCAATCAGATTGGGAAGCCCATGCTGATTGGGCTACCCAATCTAAGGATCCAATGGGTGACTTAATCTCACCTAATCTTTGCAACCAAGCTCTGGTTGAAACCGACTTGGGGTCCAACCTACCTGAAAATTTTTTTTACCTGATCATTGGTGCACTGAACTCATCTGCACCGCAAAAAATTTGTTTGACGTCGGGGAAACAAAAAGTGAAGGCAAAAGCCAACGCGAACCTTTCTGCTAAAATTAACAAAACTACTGATAGCATTGCTGCAAACACCCACGCTGCCATGAAGGCCCGTGGGGATCTAGAGGAGGCTAGTGGGCCTGGGTGCCCACCCCCTTGCACCTAAGGTGCAAAGGGGGAACCTTCACTTTAGGGATGTTGAATATCGCCGGACTCAAGGCCTCGCCATCCCAGGCTAGGAAACTGAGTTTTTTTTACAAAAAAATTTACCCGTGGATATCCTGGCCATCCAGGAGTCCCACTGTCCATGAGGTTCTGAGGATTCTTGGAAAACCATGCTCCTCCCATCCCTATCCTTTTGGTCAGAGCAATGTGGGGGTGCTAGTTTGGAAAAACAATTTTTTCAAATTTTTATCATCGGAATCCTTCCTCAATGGCTGAGTCCTTGTTGTCACTTTCTCGTGGGCTGATGTAGTGCATGCTATCATCAAAATCTATGCCCCAACCTGTGCATGAGAGCGTCAGGAATTTTTCTTATCAGTCAAATCCCTCCCGTTATCCCCAGACCCTTTCATAGTTGGTGACATGAACTGCTGGCTAAACACACCCACGGACCGTTGGCCTTCCTCCTCCCATGCCCCCCAGGGTCACATAGAACTTCGCATTCTAAAGGCCACCCTTGGGTTAATGGATGCGCTGCTGCGGCAAGCCCTGCTGCTCAAAAACATGATGCGCCCCCATGTCCACAACAGCCAATTAAGGTCCATGACCCACATTGACCTTATCCTTATGCCAGCGAAATTTCAACCTCACATTTCCCACTTCCAAACAACAAAAATTGAATTCTCTGACCACCGGCTGGTCTCAATAACCTACCACCTACCTGTCACAGTGGCTAAGGCCCCACATTGGTGCAAACTCTGCCCTCCCAAACTTGTGTCGCTAATATTTTCCACTTGGGTGGAATCAGCAACTCTGGCAAAAGAGTTTGTTACACCATTTTGCGCGGACCCCATCTCCACATGGTCAGCCTTCAAAGAGGATACCATCCACCACTCTCGCCACCTCTCCCCCCGATGCTCATGAGCCACATTGGCCATCATTTCGCATGCTCTGGCAGAGTTGGCACACCTGGAGTCCAACATCCCAACTACAGGCTACAGTCCTGCATGGGGCTGGAAGTGGGTGGAAGCAGCCGCCCACCTCAACGCGCTCAAAAGGCAACACAAACATTGGGTTTGTGTTCAGTACAGGGCCAAATGCATTACAGAGGGTGACAAGTGCACCGCATATTTTTTAAAAAAAATTTCACCACACTAGAGCGTGGCCTGCACACAGGTGTGAAGATTGGATGATTCAGTTGTGAATATGCCAGCTGAAGTGGCAATCGAAATACAAAAGTATTACTCTGAGTTATACCAATCTGATCCAATTCAGCCAGTCAAAGTGGCAGAATTTTTTGACCAAAACCACATCTGCACCAGAACCCAATACCCAGAAATAATGAATTTGATTACTCCAAATGAACTATGACAGCCATCCGCGGTGCACCAAATTGGAAATGCCCAGGCCCAGATGGCATTCCATATGAATTCTATAAAAAGTACTTCAAATATATATCCCCACTACTACTTGCCTCCCTTAACCAGAGCCTTCTGGAAACGCGCCTCCTACCAGGAGGACAAGAGGCCTTTACCATCACACTCTTCAAGAAAGGGGACAAGCTAGACCTAGCTTACTGGCGCCCCATTTTTCTAACTAACTTGGATACAAAAATTTCAACTCAAATCATGGCTAACCGTTTAGGGATTGTAGCATCTGCCACCATCTCCCCAGAACAATTTGGTTTCATACCCAGAAGGTCAATTTGGGACAACGTGCACTCTGTGGCTAACGCATGCCAGTCCACAGCCTCTGGGGCACTTGTATTTTTGACCAACAGAAGGCCTATGATAGAGTAAACTGGGAATATCTCAGGGCCTGCCTCCATCAATTCTGCCTACCCCCTCGCTTCATCAACTGGGTGATGCTGCTCACGGAATCTGCAACAATGGCAGTACGTGGCCCTGGCTTCCTAATGGAAGTAGTCCACCCTCAAAGGGGCTTACTACAAGGGGACCCCCTTAGCCCACTCTTATACAACTTCAGACTTGACCCACTACTTCGAAACGTGAATGCCCAACTCACTGGGGTCCATGTACCAGGCCAAGCCTCAGTCAAGATGATGGCGTTTGCAGACAACTGTGTGGTTGGGGTGTCTAATAATAAAGATGCACGCGCACTTGAAGCTCTCATCCAGGAGTATTCCCGGGTAAGTAATGCTGCACTGAACACTTCCAAAACTGATATCATCCTCCTTGTTTGGTATCAAACCTGCTGGGCCCCAGCGACCAGTGCCCAGCCTGGCCCACCTGCTTGCACACGTGCTCGCCCTCCCAGCTCCCCCACACCGCCCCACTAGTGCTCCCCTTCGTGCCACGCCCTACCATAGGGCCAGTCCACCATCTGGTCGTGTGGGTGGAGGCAGGCAGGTACGCATCAGCAGTAATGGAAATTTGTATTCTAGACAACGTGACAAAGCGCATCACCTCCCTCAGAGCCCACCCTACTTCCCTTACTGGCAGGGTTGTTTTAGCCAGCTCTATGCTCCTCTCCAAAGTCTGGTTTGGAGCCCACGTCATCCCCTTCTCCCCAAGCTTTTTCAAATCCTTGTATGCCCTTCTGCAAGGATGGCTTTGGTCAGGCCGCCCACCACCAGTACGGCTTGAGCTCATGTTTGGCCCTCATCATCATGGTGGCATAGGCCTGCTTGACTTCAAAGCCCATGCTGCCAAGATCCTGAGCACCTGGATTGCGGCTGTCACTGCCCCTACGCTCCCCTCCCAACACTGGTCCCGCGTGGCCCACTCCAACTTCTCCCGCGCCTTGGGACTTAATCCGTCAAACCCTCACTCCTTGTTGAAATACCTGGCTTCACACCCATCAGCCACAGGTCCTCACAGGACTAAAACCCACTACAAACGAATCCTCCTCTCCATGTGGAGCGCTGAGTGGAGAATTTGTATTAGTGGACATACAACCCAAAGAGGCCGCCCCTCTCCTCAATTCACACAAGAGGTACAGGGGCTACCCATCCAAGATGGCGTGATCCCCACACGACCCCATGTCCTATCCAGGGTGGACTACCTGGACATGATGGACATCCCTTACTCCATTGAAACTCAGAAGACTATTTGAAAATATGCACACCATCCTCTGTTGCAGCCTCAAATCCGTTCCCATGTGTGGCGCTGCCTGAGGTGGGTGTACCATATGGCTGAGCATTCTAACGCTTTACACTCATCCTGCATTATGTGTGGCCAGTATGGAACGCTGTTCCACCGCATGGAGAAGTGTCCAACCTCTAGAGTGATATGGAGCGAAGTTCAATGTCTGCTTGGCCAGGATCAAACACATTTCTTCAGTCTGTCAAAAGATATGTTTGCTTTATCAATGGCCTCCCTCCTTCCACCCTCCCTCCATGCTCTGGTGGTTGCAATCGCCATGTGGACTATCCACACGATTGTTTTGGATGCCATCGCAGGCTCCACCCCCACCCTCCCAGAAGCTGTCCACAGATTCTGGTCTCATTTGGTGGACCACTTTCAGGTGTGGATATTTGGATACCTCCCACTGTGTCGCCAACAGCTGGTCTCCTCCTGGTTCCCAGTTTGGTTCATCAAATCAGACCCTTTCCTCCACACATGTTCAATTGTGGCTACAGTCCCTTCACACGTTCCCCCCCTCTCCATAGTGGCGTTCCCGCTGGCAACAAGAGATAGCATCGCTTCTCTGGGGTGCCTTCCCTGTTACTAAGTTTTATTTCTTTCAGGTCAAATTTGGAAGTGTCCATCCCATGGTCAGCCTTCCTCAAAATAAATTTAAAATTTATGTGTGAGCAAAATTCTATAAGTCAGGTTAGAAGATGTAGATGCCTTCAAGAAAGGGTTTAATTAAATATTTATAATTTTATTGATTATTTCATATCTTTAGAGCTTTTTTAAGTAAGGTTCTTTTTCCTCCAAAACAATTATAAAATGGTCTTTTTTCCAAAAAATTGTAGCAGTTTTTCCCCAGAAAATTTTTTAAGCCCAGTTTTTCTTCTCCAAAAAATTAGTGCATGTTTAAGGTGGGTTCTTTTTCCTAATTTTATTAAAAAATTATTTGCTCTATATATCATTTTTGAACCCTCTAATTTTTTAGCACTAGGTGGTCCCAAAATCGAACCCTCACTATTTCTATATATATAAAAATTATTGTATATATATTATATATAGTATCTTAAATAATATACTAATAATCCATTTTATTAGAAAAAAAGTTGTTTATTGGTCAATCTATGCTAAATTTATTAGTCATATACAATAGTTCATTTTATTAATTTCAATTGATTTTATTGTTTAAAATATGCTTAATTTACTGATAGCCATATACAATAATTCATTTCATTAAATTGAATTAATTTTATTGGTAAAATCATGCTTAATTTACTGATAGCCATCTACAATAATTCATTTCATCAAATTTAGTTGATTTTATTGATCAAATTATGCAAAACAATAGGGTTTTACTATGATTTAAGCTTGTCAAATTATGATCACATACTTGCCTAGATTTTGAACATACTTTGCCATTGGACATATATTAAGTCAAAAGCTGATTTGAAGCTATCACTTCCCCAATGCTGGAATTAAGTTTTTTTGGTGATGTATTAGTCCCAAAATTAAAAACCTTTTCTTCTGGCCCATTTTAATATAATTACTAAATTAATGTTCAAATACTGGACTAATACCTACAAAAGAAAAATGAGACTTAAGTTAGAGATCCTCTTTTTTGAAAAGGAAGATCATCTAAATTGGTCCAGTAGTTTCAGAGTTATGTGTGAACAAGTGTAGAAAAAAAAAAAGGTATACAGGATAAATGAGAACCTTCTCTTTTTTAAAAGTCAGTTAATAAAAGTAAGAGGAAGGGCAGAAGTGGGGTTTCAGCTGAGAATATAGGACTGGGAGAAGCTACTGTTCAGCGAGCATCACCAACCACTGCTGGTCAGTAATCACTATTGCTAGCCAAACTTCTATCTTTGGCGGACTTACAGGTTATTTTAGTCTAAGTGAATTAGTAGTAGCATCATGTATGAGGATTGATCAAGCGTGGAAAGCCAGGCGTGCAGCTTTGTAACACCTTAGGATCAAGCACAAAGATTTAGAGATCTGCTGGAGCTGGTTGGATAAAATCTGGATCTTTTTCAACACCAGAACTTTGTAATGGAAGCGCTCATTGCTAAAATGCTTGAAAATGAAAGACATGTATATAACCTGTCAGGAAGTTGATATGACTGGATGATATGCTACACATACCAGTGGATCGGAGTGGGAATTGAGACAAGTCTCAAGATTGATGGAAAATGTATATAGATAATAATCAATCAAAATGGCAACCATTCGGTGAATTGAGGGGAATTATGCTGAGATTTTGATATAAATGAGAACTTCTAGAAAAGGGAAAACAAATAGAAGACTACCAAGCTGAGGATGCATCTGGCTTGGGGAACTGAGATTTAAAGATTCATATGAAGGATTGAACAGGAGGTCTTTTCCTGTGATTAGGTTGTTGCAGATAAGTCTGCGATTAGTATAGAGTTAATAAAGGTCAAATAAGGGGCAATTGCTCCAGATATAGTTTTGCAAGTTTTATTGAAGTTGGCAATCTTCATATCATCTGATTTGGTTGCTCAGTGGCTAATACCCTATGCAAACTGACTTGGCGGAATCAAGCCTTTATGCCAAGAATTAACAGTGGTGCTCACTACAGGGGGCCACTGGTCAATTGTAGTTCCTCAATGCTAGGATAAAATGATGAGCCTTCATTTGTTACAACAAAATTTGATCAGATTCTGCACGCACTATGCTGAAGAAGCATGGGAAGCACCTAATAATGAACCATTATTATTTAATGTAACTGAACTGGGTGATGAAGAAGTTATGGTCGATCTGCAATTAGAAAACTGCCCTGAGCTGACAGCTGACCAACAAGGATGTTCCACAAATGTGACCCCTCAGCAGCTGCGGGATATTATGGAATGGCGGTTGTGTGGGTATTGAATATACAAAGATGAGGCGGGGGAGCATGCCTTGAGTTTGTTTTATAACCAACGAGACCAAGAAAACTGCTACGCCTTGTACATGTCCTATATGGATGTGACTACAATGGGGTTGGCTCACCGCCTTGGTACCCATGGATTTGAGGAGTATCTGGCTGCTTATGTGCAACCATCTATTTGTCAGCTACTGCGTGTGCTGGCTTTCCACAATATAGAGGTTGGGGATGTAATGCGGTTCACTTAAGCACAGAAAAATGATACTCACCTCCTGCTCAGCCACCTTGATTACTCTTTTTGGAGGTGCAGGGGGCGCTGGTACAGATGTACCATTGTGTTGGGGACGTCTGCTGTCAGTTGTAAATTTTGGTACCACAGTTAAATCTAGAGTTACCCCGGGTTTTAGGAGACCTGTTGGATCAGCATGAGCTATCAGCGGAATGGATTCAGGACATAACAATGTTGGAAAGCAATACTGAGCACTTTATGATGGATCTAGCAGAATGGGCAGAAGCGCTTGAAGCCATGATTGCTCAGCTTAGTGAAAAAATAACACTGATGGAATGGCGAGTAGTGGATCAAGTCAGTTCCATATCAGCTGATTAAACCCAACTTTGCAACAAATGGAGTGGTCAGTGAACAACACATAACGTGCTTATCCTTTAGTCGATGTCCCCCAAACATCTCCAGCTAATCCATTGGGTTACACAACTGGAAGTTGTTAGCCAGGCTGAGCGCAGTTGAGCTTTTCCCCTTCTGATCAGTGAGACAAGAGAGTACACAGACATGCAAGTATTGCTTGATACCCTTTGATGGGCCAACAAGGAATTGGTACGGGAACAAGCTGCCATCTTTAACAAAATAAATGATGCTAATCAACAAGTGGGAAACACTAGCTGACAGCATGAACAAATGCAGAACATAGTCAAAGTTGTCCTCTTGCAACTAAAAGCAGTGGAGCAGAAACTGGACGTTGAGTGGGAATTCCATCAGGAGTTGTAACATTGATATGAGACACTGCAACAGGAATTCCATGATGGACGGTGTAGATTCTATTAAGTTAATATGGAACAGCTAATCAAACAAACATTTTGTGGAGCACGCTAGAGCCAGGGGAAATCTTGTAGTTAGTGGTGATTTGAGGGAAGAATGCTATGGATCAGCTAATGAATACCCCTTGGGAGTTGCGATGAACCCGCGTGACACTACTTCTTTCAAGTCCATTTAAATGGATCCAAGTCCGTCCAGCTGGCCATATGATAGTTCACAAGGGGATGGTTCCCTTAGTCGCTCAGGAACCAATTCTCTTGCTCCTTGCGGCAGGAGCCTGGGGCAAGGCGAATCTTTTTGAATCAAGAAATTACCTCCCTTCAGTCATGACATGAATCTACACGGTTACTTTAAGCAATTCAAATTTGCCATGGAAGGGGCTTCTGATCAGCAGAAAGCGAAACTGTTGCTGTCCGCTCTAGATGTGGAAAGCGCTTATCAAGTTACCTGCTACCTTCCAAATAGTTCAGTATCCTATGAAGAAGTAAAAGCGATTGTTCTACGGCTGTTTGGGGGTGCAGCCAAGATGGCCCAACAAAAGGCCGACTTCCTGACTGTACAGTTTCTCTAAAACGAGACCCTGTTAGAATATGCTGAACATTTCTTGGGGGAAGCATATGTACTACTTGGAGCTAACATTTTATCCTTTGAGGATGTTGGTATAGTGATGACGGCAGCTGTCAAACCATATCAGGAACTACATAATGCTATGTCTCACGTTTTTGATGGAGATGCAGGTCTTATTCTAATTGTGAACACCTTACGTCGACTCTCCACCATGATCAGCACTCCTATTGTAGCTCAAAAGACCTCTGTTGTCTCCACACCAAACTCTTCAGGATATGGGCTGCAGCGACTGAGCTATCAACCACTGGAACATATTCATCCATCATACAAATCAGTGGACCCTTTTTGGCCTATGTACGCTCCGCCAGTTCGTCCACAACCTTGGAAACATACTGTTAATTTTCAAACTGGTCCTTCCACTGAAAGCCATATACATGAACCTTTTATAAATACTTGCTTTCAGTGTGGAAAAAGAGGGAATTATAAGGGCAATTGCCCTAAAAAACCACAGGTGTATGCGATGACAACTGATAAGATCAAGCAGGGGAAAAGCTCAAGAAGAGTAGAGATGGGATGCTCTACCTCTGCTAAGTCCAACTCAATTGACCCTAACGATTCCCAAGCATCTCTTCATGTAGAATTCAGAACTCAATCAGATGATTTGTTATAACAACAGCTTCCATCAGATACCCCTGCTTCTGTTTCAGAGAGTGAAAAATCTCCCCCAAGCTCTGAGTTCTTCCAGGATGTGCAGAAGCCATATGTGTGGCAGATCCTGGAACAAACTGGCATGAGCAACGCGGATCCCTCGATGGACGTTACCTCTTTAGTAGGGGTTAACGTAGCCATTCCAGTTGATAAAATCGCTAGTGAGTATCCTCAGGTCAGAAGGGGCATTTCCTCCTTTTTGAGTAACACAAAGCTCTTGAATGTACATGTAATAAACACTGATGGCTTTTCTTACTTGGAATGCACTTACTGCAACATTTTCATTCAAAACACAAAGATCCGTGCTATCATAGACATGGGACCCCTGTGAACATAGTTTCTACCAGGTTGGTGGCTAAGCTTCTGGTGAAACTGGATGTGTACCATTGAGTATTATATGGTACCGTGGGGACGCATAGCATTGTGTATGAAGGAGCATATAGCGTTTTGCCTTTATGATTTGGGTCAGTCCAGGCTTCCACTCCAGTGGTGGCTCTGCCAAACAACAACTACAACATGTTAATCGGCGCAGCATTTATGTTGAAATTTGGTGTTGTGATAAATATGGCGTAGGTAACTCTTAACATTTTGGGACAACAGATCCCCAAGTTATTACCTCTTGTGGAATCCCAATGGATCCATTCCACCCTAATCAAATCAATCTAGTCTACATCGACGGAGTGATTCCTGTTTGATATCAATGAATGAAGCGGTGAACCAGAGCCCTACCCAATCAGATTTATGAGTACAAAGGGATTCCTCTTTGGGCAGTGAGTGCTTTGAGCCTACTGTCTGGACACCAGTGCATAGTAGGGACTGAGCTCGAAATCAATGTCCCTAAAGGGCTTTAGGGGAAGTTATGGTGCCTCACCAGCACTCACAGCTTGAACCACATGTGGCTTCAGGGCTACTTCTCCCTGGGAATGGGGAGGTGAAGGTGCTGCTAGCAAATTTACAGAAGGAGACAATAACAATCCAGCTGCACCAAGTAGTGGCTTACCTACAATTAGTTCCTATAGAGGAAGTTTGCCATATTCATGGTTTCAGCTCGTGGGAGGATCTCAGACTACTGACAAGCTCATCATTTGGCGCATTGACAGTGGTTCCGCAGGAAGCACTTACTGGATTATTGGTGGAACAGCAAGATAAGGCTATGGCGTTATTTGAAAAGTATTGAGATATTTTCACACACAACAATCATGATTTGGGGGGCGCTTGAGGGGTGGTACATCGGATAGATATGGGGATCACCCTCCCATTCGATGTGACCTATTAGATGATCAAAAATGGCGGAAGAGGCTGTCTCAGAAGAGGTGGATAAGCTTATCATGAAAGGGATGCTAGAGCTGTCAAACAGTCCGTGGGAATCGCCTGTGCTCATTGTAAATAAAAAAGAAGGCCAAATCGAGTGGTTATTAACTATCACAAGCTCAATAACATAACAAAAAAGGATTACTACCCTCTTCTGCAGATTGATGATGCGTTGGACCAATCAGTTGGGGCGAATTATTTTTCTGCTATGGATCTGATCTTGGGGTACTGGCAGATCAATTTGCCATCATCAGAACAGGAGAAATGCACTATCATCACTTCTAAAAGGTTATTCTAGCCAACTTGCATGCCACAAGTTTTGTGCAACGCCCTGGCTACGTTCCAGCATCCCATGGATACAATTTTAGGTGACTTAAAGCTGTCCTGCGTCCTAGTTTACCTTGATGATATCAATGTGTTCTTGCGGACGTTTACAGAGCACTTTGTCCACTTGGAACAAGTGTTCCATCGCCTTGCTACCGCTAATATCAAAATAAAGCCTCAGAAGTGTCATTTCTTTAAAGAACAATTAGAATACCTTGGGTTTGTAGTGGATTCAAATGGGCTTAAACTGCAGCTGGCAAAGGCGGAAGCAATAAGCAAAATGACTCAACCAGATAATAAGTGGGTTATTCAAGTGTTTCTGGGGATGGTTGGCTACTACTGACGGTTCATTCCCAACTTCAGTTGCATTGGGGCCCCACTTTTCGAGTTGTTAAAGAAAGATGCCTCTTTTGATTGGACGGAATGATGTCAGAATGCTTTCAATGTGTTGCAAACTGCATTAGCAAGCATACTCATTTTGCAATATTTCAACTTTGACAGACAGTTCATAATAAAAATGGATGCATCCCTCTCCACTATAGGGGCAGTATTATCCCATAAGGATGACGATGGCATGGAGCATCCTGTCACATTTTATAGTGAAAGATTGAACTGTCACAAACGAAACCACACCAAGACCAATCAGGAATGTTAGGCAGTGATCTATGCTTACAAAAAATTTCAGGTATATCTACATGGGATAAGATTCCAAATAGTGATGAATCACGCTTCTTAGCATTGGCTGCAGAATCTGCATGAACCGGAAGGATGGCTTGCATGTTGGGCACTGAAGCTTCAGGCGTACAATTTCAAGATCATACACCATCTGGGAGCAAAACATCAAATGCAGATTATCTTTCCCAGCTGCCATCAGTTGCTATCATGGCTGATTTAGCTGACATAATGTATGAGAAGATGATGGCGAACAAATACTATAATGAGCTGCCGCAGGTGATCATGTATTAGATGGGCTCAAGCAGGATACTTTTCTACATGAGGGGGAACTATATAAGTAGATCGTAGACTTGACGCTGAGTTTCCCTAAACCTTTGGCTAGACCCGCGATTATTATGGATGCTCATTGGGCTGTAGGACATGGAGGATTGCGGAAAACGTTGGAGTTGTTGTGACCCCATTACTACTGGCAGAGCATGCATTATGACGTATTGGAAACAGTTTGTTGTTGCCATCAGTGTCAAGTGGAAAAGCCATTCCGCAAGAAGACCACATACCAGCTGGTTAAACCCCAGTTCGCCTTGCACACCATTTCTATTGATGTAGTGGGACCTCTGCCAACTAGCGCCAATCAATCCAAGTATATAATCATCGCCATTAATCATTTGACTCGATGGGTTGAGGCCAGGGCCATTAATGACTTGGGAGTGGTCACCACAGCCAAGTTTACTATGGAGTGTGTTATACAGTGACACAGCTGCTCGCAGTTCATTTTAATGGACAATGGAACCAATTTCACTTCACACATCCTGCCAAAGTTGAATGAGTTGATGACAATCCATGGGTTTTGACCACCCCCTATTATCCGGAATCAAATGGGATGGTGGAGTGGGTCAACAGAACTCTAGTGAACATACTCCATAAATTGGTAAATGATTGACCCTTGAAATAGAGTGCCCTACTACCTACAGATGTGTTCGCATATGATACCAGCATGCATTCATCTACTGGTAAGAGCTCTTTCCACCTGTTGTATGGTTGACATCCAGCTCTGACTGCCTTGCTTTACTCATGTGTAGAGGACACTGGTGGTGTGGACCCTCAGCGATATTTGAAGACTCTTATGGATACAATGATCAAGCTACAAACGGAAGCCTACTCTACCAAGTTGGCCAAGAAGATTTGCAATCAGGCAGCTGATCAGAAGAGATGGAGCGGACTTTTTCTGTTTGCTTTATAAGACCATGTTTTATTACACGACCATCATGGATTTGGGCATAAAAACAAGCTCTCCAACATCTGGACTGGGCCATTTGAGATAATCAAGAAGACTGGCATGGATGTCTACACTATTAAGGAACTCGCGGGAGGTCAGATTATCAACTGGGTTTACGCAAAGTTCCTTAAAGCATATAAGCAGTAAGAGCATATTGTCCAGTCAAAGGGGAGGGTAATGTCAGGAAGTTGATATGACTGGATGATACGCTACACATACCGGTGCATTGGAGTGTGAATTAAGATGAGTCTTGAGATTGATATAAAAGGTATATGGATAATAATTGATTGAAATGTTGACTACTCAGCAAATTGAGAAGAATTACACCGAGATTTTAATATTAATGAGAACCTCTAGAAAAGGGAAAACGAATAGGAGACTACCAAGCTGAGGATTCATCCAGATTGTTGAGCTGAAATTTAAAGAGTCATATGGAGGATTGAATGGGAGGTCTTTTCCGTGATTAGGTTGTTGCAGATAAGTCTGCGATTAGCATAAAGTTAATAAAGGTTGAATAAGGGGAAATTACTTCATATATAGTTTATTGAGTTTTATTGAAGTTGGCGATCTTAATATCGTCCTATTTGGTTGCTCAGTAGCTAATACCCTGTGCAAACTGACTCGGTGGAATCAAGCCTTTATGCTGAGAATTAACACAACCCATATACAATAATGGTAGAGGAAGGCATGCAACTGGATCAGGGATGATCGCAGGGTAGATGCAAAAAACAAGTCCTGTGAGGGGTGCAGCTCTGCTGAAAATTCTACGCTGGACATGAGGTGTCACATTTTGGACCAGTATTTGCAGAAAATGGCATACTCATAGTATTGGTGGCAATCTCTGCCTCTGGTTCAGCGCAGAAAGGACAGTTCTTAAGTGGTTAGTCTGGCATACTGTTTTTGCTGGACTTTAACTCGTGGCGGCAGGATCTGCCAGGTTTTAGACCGTTGCTTGGAGGAGACCATACAATTATTCAGGACTGATATAAATCCCTAATGGGGTAGTTAGTATTGTGCCCCTCATCTGCCCAGTCGTTAAGTATTTGGGGTTGAGCGGGCTGGCTGGGAACAGCTTTTAAGAGCAGTTGCCTAAATTCAATTGAGATAGACTTATAGAAATTTTTTGTCACCTTACTGGAAAATATATGTTCAATGTTCTTTATTATCCTCCTAGTTGGAAGCGGAATTTATTGCAGAATTACAGGATCCAATATACCTTCATATCTGGTTGACATCCCACATGAAAGCTTCAAATGATCGGTCACTGAGCTGCACTGCCTGGTTACACAGTCACCAGTAATGGGGGCTCTTTTCATAGGAGGAGGGCATTTTTGGGTGGTCATCATCCACTACCACAAGGAGTACAAGGATATCGGCTCCTGAAGGCCCTAGAATCTTGCCCAATTAACATTCCACATGAGGTTTGGACAGCGCATGTGCGTCTGCACCATAAAGAGGAAGGACTTGGTCCATGTCCTCTGAGCATGGGTCTAAAAATTCATAAGGCCTATGACCCTTCACATTTTGGCTTAAACAAGATATTAAAGGCAATCAGCGCCACTCTTTACTTGTACCAGAGGAAGATGCAGAGCAGTGTCTTTATTTTCCGCTCCTAGGTCAGGCTCATTAAAAGCACGTGGGAGATGTACCAGAGCTTGGAAAAATGACGATGTTAATTTTCCTGCACTTTCTCTTTGAGGTTGAGGTGCAAGTGCTTCTAACAGGCCATATGGGTTGGAAAGCTAGAAAGTACCACTTATTCAGTTTTATTTACCGCTGGACCCTTTTCATTAGATATAATTCCCAGATAGTAGATTGTCTGGGAATTCTAGATTGGTACGAGATTGGATGGTGGGCTGTAGCTGGGGGCGCTGATCCTCACCATGGCAGATTTATCAATATTAATTTCACATGTGACGCTGTTTGGTAAAGGTCCAGGATCTCTTCGGCGCCTTAAAGATCTTTTGATGAGCCCATCCCCACTACTGTGTCATAAGCAAAGGCCTGCATCTTCAGCAGCCATTGGTTTGTGGACTAGGACACAGAGTTTTGTATCCACCGATGCCAATATCCTCTTGGCAGTTAATTTAAACAAGGTTGGTGACATGAGATCATCTTGACTGAGGCTCTGGCAATCAGGATAGAGTTTGTGAGACTTTTAGCAACAATCACCTTTGTCATAAGACCTGAGTATAGGGTCAAGATCCAGTAAGAAAAAGTCAGTAATCTGAATGCTTTCATTGCCACATAAAGGAAGAGCCAAGATACCTGATCAAAGCTTTTTCCAGGTTAAGAAACATGAGATAGCCACTCTTGAATCCTCTCATGTCCTGCAGCATATTCTGGACAGCGTCAATGCTGTCCAAGATAGTGAAACCATTTTACAATCCTGTGATGGGCCTTATAGAGGGTTTGTGGCACTGTGGCCATAAACATGTTTGACAGGATGCACGTTAGTAGATTATAGTCAGCATTTTGAAAAGGTGATTGGGTGCCAGCTCCAAAGTTGCCATTGAAAGCCCCTTATTGAACAGGAGCACAATCTATTCCTTCTAGAGTCTAGGAATTTGGCGCCCAGTCTGGAGGCAGAAGTTGAAGAGGTGGATGAGTTCTAGCATGATGCAATCATGAATAGTGTTGTATATCTCCATGTGCATGGTATTAGGTCCTGTGCCTTCCCTTTCAGAGATTCCTTCATTGCTATATTAACTTCATTGATTATAATTTTGGTTATAATGTTCCACTTTTCATCAGTCTAGCACTCCCCAAGTACCAGCTTGTCCAGGTCGATGAAGGTTTCAGTTGCAGATCTTCACATCTCACAGAATCAGAAAAGTTCGCCATAGAATTGTTCAATCTTGTGCTTTATTGTTGCAGGTTCTGAGGACACTATACTTAATGGGGCTTTGACCTGCCATACCTTGGCCTGATATAGGATTTCCTTGAGGCTTGCCAGGCTTTCTTTGGTCATTATTCTCATGAGGCTTTGGTGCTGATAGGTGGCATTCAGGCATCATTAAGCTGCTTTCTTAGTCATTAGGGCTCAGTAGCATTTGTGCATTGCACAGTATTTGCTCAACTATTATTTGCTGTCCTGCCGCATGAGCTACAAGTTACCTAAGGCTTCCTTCAGCTGCTCTGTAGCGGCAGTTCATTTGTAGGCTTTAGCTTTTTCATACTTCATGCTATTGCATTTGAGTTTTTAATTGACCCAGAACCAGCAATCAAGGGGATTAACCCTGGGTTACTGGTCTAGTTAAGTGACTAGATGATCATAACTGTTTCTGACGATTCAGTGCCACTCCCCGTCCCTCAGCATTAATGATAAGATATATCATTCTCGGCATTTTTGGGATTTATCCAGGTCAACTTTTACTCAGACAACCATATGGTTACTTTTGGAGTTGATTCTGACTTTGCTATTTGAAGTCAGTGGCTTCAAGTCAGATGACACCAGCTTATAGTCTAGGTGATAACTGATCTGTGGCGCTCCGTTGGAGTCATATATTTACTGAATGAGGTTCTTGTGGTTGTTGTCCTCCTTATCTATCATGAGGCATACAACCAATGAGACCAGTATTCTAGCACTTCTTCTGCCTTATGATTTGGGCGCTTGCTCATTGTGAAAAGTATCCTGACTCACATGCGTCCAACAGTTAAAGTCTACTGCTATGACCATAGATTCATCAGTTTGCACTTCTGATAGAAATATCAAAAACTTTTAATTCTCATGAGTCTTTGCCGCAGTGTATATAGTGACCACTCTGAGGCTCCTACCAGTTTCCTTTCAGTGACGTTAGCCACTAGTATCCTTCCAATGTGAATCTCATCCACAAATTTAAGGTATATTTCTTGTTTAATGTAATGATGGTTACGTGATCTATCCATAGGGCTTGGAACCTGATCTGAAGGTACCATGGGTGTCTCGTTGCATCTCACATTGAGTTCAGCGCCAGTTCTTTCTATCAGTATGCTTGTGTTTTTAATATTAAAAATAGTCAATATTATTAATTTTATTAATATATGCATTTTTATCAACCTCATCTGAATACTAGTATCTCCCTAGCATTTGTTGTCATGATGATCATTCCCAGTTGCCTAACTCCCAGGTATGAGCTGAATCTGGGTTATGAATAGAATCATTGATGGAGGTGGGCTTTTTGGCAGTGGGGTCACCAAGGGTAGCATGGAGTGTTGGTGATCTTCTAGGGCAGTTGGTGAATGGATATTTATTACTGGGAAGCTTGTTTACTGGGTACTCCATCTCCTTCCCTATTTTTTGTCAGTCAGTAAAGGTGACCGTTTTAACACCAGCATGGAGTGCGCCACTGATACATCAGAATGATAAATAGTTTTGGTGGCAGTCACTGAAAAATTTCTGGAAACGTTATTATTTTTTGAGAGGATTAGTTTTTTCTCATTGGGTTTTTCTCGTTTGAACCTGGATGCTTGGAGGCTTTTCTATCAATCTGTTTGTCAGCTTTAGAGGGTGGTTAGTTGCTGGCATTAAGCTTTTTCACAGGCGGTTTCCATGCTGACTTCTTGCCAGTTTTCTGCTTATTTGTGTGGCTGCCGAAATGTCTGGATTGGTAGATGGTTGACCCTTCCTGGATGACTTTTTGGGGCCAGCCTTTTGCCAAACCCTTCCTCCCATTCCTCCCACTCCGCTTGGGCCAGTTGGGGCACAGCTGGTTTGGGGCTTGTCCACTCATTCATCTTGTAGGCTTCAGGGTTGGGGTGGTGAAGGGCTCATCATCAGCTTCAGGACTCTTAGACGCCTCCCACTACAACGCCTCCTTGTGGGCGGCGTTTAGATGCTGCTGTTGCCTCTTCATGTCCGCTACCATAGTGTGGTTCTACAGGATTTACTCATTAGCTTTTGGTTGGTGGATGGTTTTGATCTGAAATTTGTGATTCCGCTGTTTAGGTTGTAATCAGATTCTTTTTCCATCTTCTCTTTTTTATGATGGAACTTAGCCATTGTGTGCCCTGTCTGGTAGAAGAACTGGCAGACCTGCTTAAAACCCTCCTGTTCAATGTAAACGACGCAGCTAAGACCTGATATGCAGATGAAGCGTGACAGTACAATCTTGTTCATCTTCATCTCGGGGATGGCTCATATAGCACCTACACTGTACAGGGTCATTGGCATTTTACAATATAATTGCCGCCAGCTTCATGAACTCCCAGACCTCGCCATAATAGAAGAGGCCAGTGAGGATTGCTTTGTGTATTCATTACTGTTCATGGTTAGCTGGCAGGTTCTTGAAAGTTACCAACCTAGCAATTTGATTAGTGTAAAAGGTTGGCTTCTTTCACAGATAGACGTCCTTGTACTTGATGCCGACTTTAAAGAGCCTTTGGTGGTTGAGTGCACTGGGTATCACAATGTCAATATACCCTCGCTCTGGTACCCAATGATCATCACAATCACCACCTGACTTTTGGACCTGCTGATTCCTGTTAATCTTTCCAATTAGATAATACTATTACTCCTCTTCACCCAGTTAAAAATGGATGTAGAGAGCATCATTTACGCTTTCTGGGATTGGCAGTCTATAAATACGCCGTTTATTAGCTGGTGGATATAATCAATATGGCTGCTAGGCCATTCCATGATGACTTGTCAGATTGAGCTGTCACAGCACTATACAACTTGTTTTTGAGCACCAGCTTTGGGGCGTCAGCTGGATTCTTGCCTTTCATGATTCACCTTATCATCTCATCTAGGCTAAAACTACAGCTCATGAATTCCTTCGCCTGGCACAAAATGATGCCGCATCAACTTGTATTATGGGTCATCGCCGCACTGATATCTAAATTCTGCCAGCTATGGTCGTTGGCAGGTGAGAAGCCCAGTTGGTACCAATGTGAAGTGTCTTTGGGACCACATGCCAAGTAAAGGTATTGTTGGAGTACCTCAAGCGATATGGAGTTCCATTGGCACCAATCACTAATAGTAACGCTATTCCTGCCTTTATCAGTAAATCTACATGCCATTTCACTGGTCACGTCACCTTCACACCACTGGAATGTTTTCAATGGTGAGAAGCCCTTGGCGGCATAGGGGGCCATGAGGAAGGGTTCTGGAAATGACTGTTTACATTCTCAGACATTTTGATCTGGATACCAGTTTGGAGCCATTACTATCTAAGTTTGGGGTTCATAACTCCACACATCACTGTCACTGCTTGGGGTGAGATCTTGTGCTCGATCCAAGTCTATAAAGTTTCAGTTTGAAGCCCACTGCATCCCAGTAAGCTGCTTTGACTAGTATTGCATGGTCCCTCCGACCCTCCATTTGGCGAGGGGGAAAGTGTGGCCATGAAGGGTTTTGTGGATGGGCTTGGTGATACCCAAGTTCACTAATAACAAGTTTTATATTGGCTCCGACACAAATCCAATGCTTCATTTGGAGCAGGATGAATCCATTAGCGCTCTACTTATGGTGTCTTCCAACAATTAATCCCAAAAGGCCCCGCTTGACTGCCTTTTCTTAGGTCCATCCTGCCTTTGACAGATTAGACGTGGTTGCTGTAGAAATCACATATATGACCAATGCAAGGCTTCAGTCAGCTTAAAAATGTCCTTAATCCATAGCATTACCTCCTAAGGGAGAACTTAGTGTTATACCATTCCAGACCTGCGTTGACTGGGATAGCGTGGCGCCCATTTGGGTCATTGGAAGCATTCAGGATACAATTCACATAGGTGATGAGTTTTTTCAGTGAGAGCTCTGAACTTCCAAAAGCCAGAATGAACTTAGAGGGGATTCCGGCCTTATTATGCTCCATGGCATCACGGAGGTGGATCCTGGATTCAAGACAGGCCTTGGCATCATTGGGATTTAATTCCTTGTGGACAGCAGCTTCCACTGTGTGATGGTCAATTTTGAGCTTTTTCAACTCCAGGAAGTCCCTGGTGTGGATTTGGGACAATTTAATAATATATGGCCATCTCAAGTAAGATCTGAGTCTTAAGCTATCATTTAATGGTGCCAGCAGTGAACTTGTGCTCATGCCAAAGGGCAACAGTGGCAGGATTAATCGCCTTTTTAATCTACTGGAAAGCCATGGATTATGGAAAATTTGATGTATCACATTGTTTAATGTCACAGGAGGACACGCCTCTATGTGCAAGCTTGTCCCTTTGGACTAGCATGTACTTGACGAGAACAACTTGGGTCATGGCAGCAGAAAAAGTATTATCTGCTAAAACTTTTGATTTTTTCACCAAATTCTATTGGCTGTTGGACCCCACAGATTGAGATCCTGATGCAACTGTAACTTTGTCAGGGTATGGTCCAATAGATTTGTTGAGCAAGAATATTGATTTGTTTTGGGGGCAGTTCACGACATGACTGTAACTTCTTCAGGGGTTTTTCCCAATATATTTGTTGAGCGTGTGGATCAATTTGTGTCAAGGGAAGTTCCCAATGCGGCAGTAACATTGTTGGAGACTTGTCCCAATAAATTTGGTGAGCATGTGATTAATCTGTGTCAGGGGGAGTTCCTGGAGTTAATGATCATGACTTTGCTGCACTTTGCCCAAAACTATATTCTGTAAGTCCAATGTGGGCAGGTCCCAATTATATGAGCAACTGTTGAGGTTTACTTCCTTAGCATGTGGGGTTTCTGCTCGGTTTTTTGGTGCATCTGACCTGGATGCTTAGGTGCATAACCAGGTGATAATTTTTGGGGAGCTCAGCTGGCTGCCGCTATTGTCAGACATCTGCCCTCTCAGCTGCAAATGAAGATTGTCTTAGGTCAAAATCAGCAAAAAAGGGGAAATGTTGGCCATTTACAATTTTGTGATGAACCTAAGATTGATTTCAATAATAATGATTCAATTGACCAAAAGACCCTGGTCAATTCTAAGTGGAACCCCAAAAATAAGAGTAACATGATATTAAATAATACTTGGGCAGCAACCATAAAATTTGAACAGTCAGATTTCTCTGACTTCTTCAAACCCTGGGACATCCATTAAATGGTACTCCCCCAGCCACAACCTGGTCCCTTCACACTCCTATGCAAGGACCACCACCTTTTATAGGCGTGGCGGGAATCCCTAAAGATAAAATAGCTTCATCTGATGGGGATTGGATGAATCTTCTTAAAGCATTATTACACAGGTACATAATGCCAGCTGTTAATTCCCACATCCATCATTCAGCCAAGGCAAAGTGAGTATTCTGAGCTTTGATAGGCTGTTTTTTCATATTTCCTAATTTGGACAGTAACAAGCTGTTCCAAACTTACTATAGAGTTCCCTCTGGCCTTTGATACAATTTAAATATGGATTGGTCAGATATCAAGGGGATTGTTTTTCCTTTCTTACCTCATGTTGCTAATAAAAACCCATAAAAACCCAAGTTTTTATTAGTGTTCATTTTTTAAGTTTTATTAACTTTTGTGAGATCCAGCGGCGTAAGCACCAGCGAGCACACCTAAGATGAATTCCTACAGCTAGGTTGGTGTTTCCTAGGGAATTCCTATGGGCAATGAGCGCTGACTCCACCGTATATGGAGTCTGTCTTACATCCTGTCTGGGCGGCAGTACTAATCAATGGTGTTTGCACCTCCATTGTCAATAAAAAAGATTTTTTGTTGCATTGGACGCTGGAGCAGATACTGATTCACTTGGATTGATTGGGAACTGTTGCAATAGCACTGGGACTAGTTTCAGCAGAAAGTCTTCTGGTGATCCACTATCCATTGTGGATTACTTCAATATAACTTTATTTGGTAGAAACGTAAGTAGGCTGTACATATCTTTGTGCTTAGCATGATAGCAGATTGTCATACTTTTTCTAATGTAGTTTGGCTGTGGTTACTGCTTTATTTGGTGCAGTATCTCATAAGCGGGCTGTATATCCTTTCTAAGCTTGTTCTGGTTCACTTTTAAATTCATAAAATGATGGTTAAGCGAGAGAAAGTGGAATAGACAAGGTGCTAATGCTATCACAGAATAATGACAATCTTGTTAACAAAGTCTTGTCTATAAAACCTGTCATCAAAGTAGTGTAAAGATTGGTTATACTACATGATCTAAAACATTTTAAATGTTGATATTAGGGCATAAAAAGAAGCTAAAAATTCGTTAGTTGCAACTGTAGGATATTATTACCGTTGGCGTTAATATAACTAAGGCCATTCAAGAATGGGTTTAAGTTAAAATTGAACTATAAAATGTTTTATAATTGGGACTTAAATCTAATAGATAATTAAGTGGTATGGAAGTTTAAACTATATTTTTATTTTTTCATAGTAATATATCAGGCAAAATATATGAACCTTGCATGATTATTATAAAGACATTTTATAATAAAAGTGTTTAGGCTTTAGTCCTAAAAATTTCTAGTTAGACACCTCCTAATTTTACATTATCTAAAGTAAGATCTTCCCAGAACACAATCGTTAATCTGGGACATTTCCAGTATTAAAAAAAGAAATCCGGGTTATTATAAGTCAATTTGTTAGATACCTTAGGTACTATTTAGATCAAAATACCTGTATAACCCTTTTGATTTTGGATAATTTTTTATTAAAGAACTTCCTGGTATTCAAAATATATTGATTCAAAGTTACAAATATGTTTTTCTGATCCATATTATGCATGTATGTCTGACATAACACCTCTCAATACATTATTTAGAATGTTATGATTTTGTTGAAAACATTTCTCCCTTAAGTACAAAGTTAATGTTTTATGAGCTATTCGCAGTTTACCCTATGTGATAAGATGGAATGTAAATCATAGTGGTTAACAACTACTTTAGGTAAACTATATATCATTCTATATTTGTGATAATATTATATTGCTGTGATAGGGTGTGATACCAAACTTGCCATGGTATTAATTAAATATGGAGATAAGAGCTGTGTGAGAAACATAAAATAACTAAGGTTTATGATTAAAGAATTTACACGTGAGAGCAAAACAAGTATAGATGCAAGTGCCTAGAAGGTTGTCAAGATATTAACCAAAACCGTCAGAGATTGATTATTATTGAGGCTGTGTAAAGAGTTAACTTGGAAAATCTAATTTTTGGTATTTATGCTTATATTTCTAATAGCTGATATTGGAAACTAAAATATAAAAACCAAGATGAAGATTACTAATGAATGTTCAAATAGTTTGCAAATGACATTCATCAGATAAAATTTGAAGGTAAATTTTTATAACTAGTCTGATATTAAAGGTATGATTCTCTATAAATAATCCCTTGTTAAGCAATCTCAGATTCAACCTATGACAAACATTTTGAGCTTCACATAAATATGACATATCAAGGTCTTCTAACAGTTATTTTTTCCAAATTGCTATTAACCCTTTTTACTATATATTACTACCTTAAAAATGACGTGGTATTTCCCTGAAAATAGCTTTGCTTTTATATCCTCCTGCTTCCCTGTCATGATAGTGGCAAGTAAAGTTTAGACCAGCCTTCCAGTCTGGATGCAAAAACACCCAAAAGGCTAGCCCAAATGCCTGAGGCGCTGCTTCTTGAACAACATTAAAGTGTGTTGTGAGGAATAAACAGCCAAGCACCAATAGGATGTAATTAAAAATAGCAACTGGGCAACAAACCAGGCTGTCACGGCCTCAGGGCCCATGGATCTTGGTTCTGGGAAAAGTGGGATTGGATAGAGTGATTTAAATTTCATCATAAGAAAAAAATTGAATTTGGGTATGGAAATTTTATTGAATTTTAAAAATTAATACTTGACTGTCAATTTTCTCAGTGTGTTATGACTACTTAAATAGATGATTGATTTAGGGGAATAGCTTAAGAAAGCATGGGATAAAGGCCATTGAGATTTAGCCTAACCCAGCAAACGTTGAGTGAGAGGGATAAATGAACTTAATCTGAACTAATTTTGAAGATATCATCAGTGGGCCAAGTCACTGTTGGTTCATCTATGATAGCCTGAATAGCAAATTTGTCATGGTTCCAACGTTTAGCTTGACAGAGTCTTGCCCAATGGGCAACAGGTACCTCCCAAGGCCACCCCATGAGGGACAGTCCCAAGAGGTCAGGAACGAGTTTAAGGCGCCCAACCCACCTGCACCTGGTTGCTTTAACGTCCATTTGACCAAGCGGGATTCATTTGGATGTGGATTTTGATATTTTTGGTGAAATTAACAAACTTACAGCAATTTTTGATGATGGCCGATGCCATTGCAAGTTCTACCAAAGATTTGACATTGGACGTTTTCTTCATCAAAGATACACACCCGTCAGGCCTTGTTCCTAATTTTACAGGGATGGTTCAGAACTGGCAACAACTTTCAATGAAGGCCTGATGCCATCAGCAGGTGGTACCAAATTTTTGACACTTACCGCTTTTTCTACTGAATGTACATTCCTATTA
Organism: Massospora cicadina; assembly: GCA_022478985.1. Lineage (NCBI taxonomy): Eukaryota > Fungi > Entomophthoromycota > Entomophthoromycetes > Entomophthorales > Entomophthoraceae > Massospora > Massospora cicadina. The sequence goes on along the minus strand of JAKSZP010004045.1, from coordinate 66,658 downwards.
AGCTTTGTTACCAATGATTTATGACTGTCAACTATTAAGGATGAAGATTCGTCGCTGTTAATAATAATTGACCCTTCACCCAATGGTGATGCTGACTCTTTGCCAACTCACTACAGATCCCCTCAATTTGCCATATTAATTTTCTGGATATAAGAACTGAGGTTGGGAGCAGGGCCCTCAAAGGGTAAGCAGTGACCCACCGCTTGTCCACCAAATGAGCAAGGTCAATATAGGATATAAAAAGACTTCTGGTATTCTTACCCCTTCTTTGATGGGAAAAGGAACACCCCCAATCTATTTTGAGGAGACGCTCCCCCAGGATTACATTACCTCCTGCTTTTATATTGACTGAGAAGATGTTATCTTTGCTTAAGTTTTACTTTATAAAGCAATGCAATATCTAGGTAAGATTTCATCTGTCACTAGCCCAAGATAGAAAAGCTTTAATATATATTTAGGACATCTAGCACAGTAGCTAAATGAATGTAATGCTGCTCCCTTAATTATGCTGACTCCAATACACCAAATACATACAACAACCTAATACAACACTTTTGTTTAGGAACCCTTCTATTTTTACAATCAGATGGCACTAAAAGTTATGAAACAGGGCTTTGTCAACTTTTTATATATATAAAAATCTTATTAATAAATCATCAAATTGAATTATGAGCTTTTGCCTATTCTAATAAACTAAAACTTTTAGACTGGATGGTATTTTTTATGCAATATTATCCTAAAACAGGACCCAAATTTTTAACAATAATCTTCTAGTTATTTGAAATTAGACACACTCAAACTATGGATAAGATCATTTTTTAATTGTTATACATATGCAAATGAATATTCCGATTAAAATAGTTTAGGATAAAAGGGGATGATACCCCAGTGGTAGAATATGGACCCTCTACCACTGCCTCCCCAGGTTTGATCCTGGTAGATGAACTTTGGGTAGGGGACAATTATGACTGCATTGGCATTGTGCACCAATGCCCCAAACTGAGATAGCGAATAGTAAGGTGGTCCATGGAGTTCCTGGCCTTTCATACGATGTGCATGGAGCTTTTCTGGGTTTTATCCTTCTTTCCCATTAATTTGAATCCCCTTCACTGATGCGGTATCACCTCAGGTCAGCCCACCTCAAATAAAATTTAAAATAGTTTATGATACACTTAATCTGTGGCATCTTTATCAAGTGCTGCATACCTTAATATACCTCACCTTTATAAGGTTACCACCTAATATTCTAGTTTCCAGGATCATATGTTTTAGCCAAGTTGAGCAACTAATGGATAATATCTGAGAAATTATGTTAAAGGTCGCTAATTGATATTTAGATATCTTAAACATTGTTCACAGTTTTATTAATGTTATGCAATAAAAATGAAGCTAAGTCCTGAGATTAAAAACTTACGTTTTTGTGTACCAGTTTATATATTGTAAGTGAAGGGTCTAAAAGGATAAGAATTTAGAATCTAAAGCATTATGTCTAAATTTGTGATATTGATTAGGAACTTCAATCTAAATAATATTCAAGTGAGTCTATAACATATTGAATTTGAACAATAAGATTTGAAGGATGCGTTTCAGTAATAGATGATATGCAGAGATTAAATTTGCCTTTACTTTAAGTCTATCTAGCATAACAATTAAGACCTCTTCCCTATTATCTTATGCGGTTCTGTGATAATGTAAACCAACAAAGTATCATTTGTGGCGTAATATTTGTAAGGTAGGAAACTACCACAATGAAGTACTCAAGTATGTTTATTTTGTTACAGGATGATTATTCAGTTTAATTTTGTGTTTTCTGAGCTATTACAGGCCATGAGATATGTCTCAGCAAAACCTATAGCCTTCTTAATCCAGAATATCATGCAATAGGGTGTTTATGATATGCTACTTTATTTTTTTATAAATATCAATTATTAGCAATCCTTTGTAAATGTTGGACTAAAAAATAAGACAAGTGAGCTTTTTTAGTTACTTTTTTCTTACTTTAGTTTTAGGTAAATATAAGATAGAGCTGTTGCCATTAGCTAATTAATATGATATTGCATCTCTAACTCTTATACTCCATAGTAAACCTATTCAAAGGTTACCTTTTCTAGGCTTTCTTTAATTTTCACTTATACAATTCTACCTTATATTAGAACTAAACTAATCTAACAAAGTCTTTATTTTTTATTAGTATCAATATTAATATATTATCTATCCAATTAATTTACCAATAAGCTTATCTCTGATAATGATAGTTGATAGAGTTTTTTTGGCTTAATAAAGTAAGAACACAAGCGTTTTTTGCCCTGTAGGTATTTTTATAATTCAACTGAAAAAGAGTGGATCTGAATTACAACCATTACTCTCATAGACTGTCATGCTTGGGACTTCTTAGGTAGATTAAAGGTATATAATGTTAGTAAAAAAAGAAGATAAACAAAATTCTGCCTATAGAGATGAATTTATTGAGTTGACCTCCTGGCCTGTCTACCCCAGAAACATTTAAAAACAATAAATACAATATTAAAAGCAGTTACTGCTATCTTACTTTAGAAAAAAATATTAGATAGAAATATATTTTTTGTTGTAACTAGGATATTGTTCTTGTTAAACTATCTTATAATCTAAATAAGATAATGACAATAGTTTTCTTTCCAATTACTATCACTTTTAGTAAATTATTTAATTCAAACAGAACAATTTGATAATAGATACCAGGTGAGATAGCATGAATAATAAACAAATACAGAATTGGGCAAACGCGGTAAAGGGTAAAAGACCTGGATCTGCACCGCCCAATGACAAAAAAAGCACACAGGAAAAATATGAAAATAATAGTAAAAACAAAAAACCTGAGGTGGTGCACCCTGCAGGTTTTGTGGATTTTTTAGTAAAGTACTGTAGTTACATGGAAATATCCCACTTGCAACTGCTGTCATCGGTTGAACATGGGAAATTTATATTCTTTGGCACAGAGACACTGGCAATGTGGGAAAATTTTTTGGAAGACCAACAAAAATTATTCCCACATGTGATGTACTTGACAACCCATACTATCCGCTGTGGTTGTGTGGATCTTGGGTTTGAGACAGTGGAAGAAGAAAAAAAAGCAGCAAAGGTCAGAGTTGTGATTGAACTCCCCAATGGCCAACGTTGATATCAACCAAATGCACATGTTGGACAGAATCCAAAGTTATTTTATAATTTTTGACTACATTCCAACTACATGGTCATGCACAGTAGTGAACAACATCTCCAGGAAGGCTTGGAATCCTATGGAGAAATCAAAAAATTTGAAATGAAAAGATTCCAGCTGATGCTGACCATTAGCACTGGGAAGGCAATTGCAATCATTTTCCCAAACCAGGTGATAGCAGAGGATATCACAAAAATCCCCCACATTGCATCCTTTATTATTTATGGGAAAATTCCAATTATTATGCGCAACAGTGGAGAGCGCGCCCCCATATGCAACCACTGCCAGGCCTTTGGGCACAATATTCATGCTTGTACATAAAAGAAGGCTTGAGAGAAAATAGAATTATATGAGGAAGAAATGGGCGAAGATGACTCAGAGCATGCTAAAATCACAGACACCATACAAGCATTCAACTGGGGAGAATTTAGACAATATAAAATAATTGACTTAATTTCCACAAAATAACAAAAAATAGCCAAACAAGCTCATAAGTTGGCAGCAGCCATGGCAAAGCCCTCAGTGGTATCATCCATCACGCCTGAACAGATCCATGAAGACATGGAGGAACTCAAAACAATGAGCCAATCAAATACCACAGAAAACCAAACAACTAATCCAAACAAAATGGATTTGGTGGAACCTGATTTGGAAGCAAATGTGGCAAAACAGAGGTTTAGCACAACCTCTAAAATTGTGGAGTACAACCCAATTTGGAGTGAAAATCAACAATGGAATGCGCAAAATAAAATGTGGCCAATAAGAGCACACAAATGCACCATAATGAGAATTTTAAACCCAACAAAGGCAGGAGAGGAGCAAAAGCAGCGGTAATGAAAGTGGCAGAATACACCCCAACACCTACTCATAACTATGCCACCCACAGCAAAGATGCAATGGAGAGTAATGAGAGTGTGGAAGTAGGGCTGGGAACTGATACGGTCAAGGTCCTACCTGACCGCCATATGGTCCTTACCTTTAGGGCTACCAATAAGAGTATGGAGAAGGATGTCCAAAGTTCAGCCATGAGATTTAATCAAATTCGAGATGGTTCAGTTTGGAAATACGATATGAATAATAATTCTGATGATAAATTTAAGTCCAATAGTCGGAATCCGGAGTTCGGATCTCATAAGCAGGCCAAAAGTCGGAAACTTTCAAGTTCAAAACCCCATTAGTACTAATTTAAGCTCATGTTTTGAACAAGGCATTTTTTTAAGTTTTTTTAAACCATGAGAGTGCAGCATTCTCCAGCACATATAATACAGGAAATCAAGTTAGCATCTCTAACTTTGTTTTATCAATCCTGCAGACAAATAAACTATAAGTTTAAGTTTATTTTTATTTTTATTATATTCTTATTGTATGACAGGATTCAACATGTATGATGATAGTGAGTTGGCACAGGCTTTAGCTTCTCTCTATTCCTTGTCAACGGGACAAATTGCACTATTGTCAACCAGCATTCTGGCTACTATCCTAAATGGTTTAATAACTGATTGTGGCCTCAATGCACATAGCAGGAAGTTTCTCTCTTGTGTAGTCTCAGCTATATGGACTGCAACTTGGCTTCTTTTGCCAAATTCATTTGTTGCATACTTGAGAGAGCCTGTTCATCACAGGAACCCTGCTAACCACTCCTGAGGTGCATTGGGCATTTCAGTAAAGATAGGGATGCTTAACATAGCAGGACTCAAGGCCTTAACATCCCAGGACAAGAAGTTAATTCTCCTGCAAAATCCACCTGTGGATATCCTGGCAGTGCAGAAAACCCACTGTCCACAGGGAAAGAAGGAGGAATGGTAAACATGCTCCTTACAACAATATTGTTTTGGTTGCAACACTGTGGGGTGATAGTATGTGCAAACCAAAATTTTAAATTCATTAATAAAAATTCGTTTTTGAATAGTGGCATACTAGCCATTACCTTCTCATGGCACAAAAAGGTGCACACAATAGCCAGCGTGTATGCACCAAACTGTGCAATGGACCATTGAGAGTTTCTATTAGCCCTGACACAACTCCAGCTTCCAGAAAAAACTTTCATCATGGGAGACATGAACTGTTGGATAAACCCAAACACTGACCAATGGCCACACACAACGGAGACACCACAAGGGCAAGTGGAGCTTCATGTGCTAAAGGCCACCCTGAGACTATATGATTTGTTACTTAAACAGTCGCCCCTCCTACAGAACATGACGCGCTACATGTGCACAATGGTGTACTTATTTATATGTCATAGATAGACCTAATACTCACACCATTAATTTCCTGACACCAAATTCATAAATTCAAGACTACAAAAATTGAATTATCTGACCACCAGCTAGTTTTGGTGTCCTTCACACCAGCGGAAACAACTATCCAATCACCTAGGTGGTGCAGAATATGCCCAGAAAATTTAGCCAAATCAGAATTTTCATCCTGGGTGGAGGAAAAGTCTTCAACGCAGGATTTTTAAACACTTCCATGTTCAGACCCATTAATCACCTGGGAAAATCTCAAAAAACCAACAATACAACATATTAAACACAGCATCAAGAAGATAAAGGGCAGCTTCAGCCATCTAAACACACCTTGGCAGAAATTAATAACCTGGAAAATAATGTACCACGCACAGGATGCAGCCCTAGATGGGGACGCAAATGGGCAGAGGTTTCTGCAAAATTAAACACCTTAATACACAAAACCCAATACTGAGTTAAGGTTCAATATAGAGTAAAAAACCTTAAAGATGGAGAAAATTTGTTTAAGCTAATCTAAATTGATTTCACGCCCAAAAAAGATGATAGCCTGCACACAAGTCTGACAACCAGATAAATCCATAGCAGAAACACCCAAAGAAGTTGTGACCAAAGTACACAGTTTTTATACAAATTTTTATAAATCCAAACAAGTCAAACCAGCAAAAAATAAAATCCTTGCAAACGCATATATTGACACCACCGCCTAAAACAACAATTTAATTAATTTAATATCACGTGAGGAATTATGGGAAGAAGTACGCAGTGCATCACGAGGGAAATGCCTTGGACCTTATGGGATTCTCTATAAATTTTATATAAAATATTTTACTAACATCTCTTTTATTCTCTTAGCTTCCATGAACAAGTAGATTATGGAAACATGCCTTCTACCTGGAGGCAAGGAAGCATACACTGTCACTCTATTCAAAAAAGGAGATAAACTAAACCTATCCAATCGGCGCCCAATCTCCCTAACCAATACTAATACTAAAATATTCATGAAACTTATGGCCAAACAACTAGGGGAATTTGCAACTGACGTGATATCCCCATAGCAATATGGATTTAGCCCAAGAAGATCCATATGGGACAATATTCACACATTTGCAAATTTCTGCCAATCTAAAGCATCTGGAGCGCTTGTATTTTTAGATCAACAGAAGGCATACAACAGCCCCCACCCTCTAGCCCTACCCTAATCCAATATTAGCTTTTGCCTCCAAGTTGAGTATGGATGCCTCTTCCCATATACTGACAAAGAAATATTTGAGCTGGCAACGGCCACCTTTGTGCCAGCAGGGTTTATTGACTTCCTCCCTTTCAAGAGATATCTTGATATTGGATTCCCCACCAAAGAGGATGCAGTCACCGCAGCAGCTATGCCATTAATTTATAAAAAAATACCCTCATTACCACCACCCAAACACGCCTCCCAGATGACACCACAATTGTGGTAACCTTTGCAAGACTCCCCTCACACCTTCCTCCAAAAACACTTTATGAGGTATTGATGTTGGGTTTGTCCAAATTACAGCAAAACCCCTATCTTACAATTTAATGTCTAAAGTGATGCTGAACGCCTCACGGCACCTTGGGCAATGGCCACCATTACCACCTCACAAGCTGAACATGGCACAAAATATCCCACCGCGTGCCTATATTCCATCTACACCTGACCATTTTTTTGGGCCTGTACCAACAACGGTCGCACAATTTGCCCCCTTTGCTATAAATTAGACCACATCACAAAGGCATGTCAATATAATGCACACTCTGTGAACACGGCCAACTCCACCCATGAGGCCATACCAACAGCGTTCAAGTGGGGATTTTGGCTGCCCGCACCCCAAAGGCCATAAGCTTGAACTAGAAGCAAAATATAGCACCTCAAAACCAAGCTAGCTAATACATGCCCATGCTAACCAATTGAGAGCAGGATTAGACCCAAGTTCAATCCAGAAAATCTCCTGCCCCAAAACCTACCCAACTAAAATCACCTACCACCCAATCTTCCCAAATCAACCAAAATCCCTGGATCTTATTGGATATAGTGACCGAACTATATGGAAAAATTGTTAAACTACCAAGTTATCCAATTAATTTAACACCTTATCTGAATTCAGACTTTGATTCCCAGCCCCAAACAACTGATATTTTTACAAAACCAAAGCCTTTTTCTAAAGTGACTACCAGCTTGCCGCAGCCACAGTGGCTAATCCCTTTAATCCCTGTACTCTCAAAATGTGTGAAAAATCCGTAGCAGAATTTAAAAAAGGGCTGCATCACCCATCATTTCCCTCCAATTTTCCTCCTACCACAAAAGAGGAAATCCAACAACTATATGAAACTGCCACCACCACTGCCAAGCATGTCGCTGAATTGGCAGGATATTCCCCATCCACACGCACCATAAGAGCCAATACTGCAAAATTGAAACAACTTCTCGATGCCCACATCCAGGCTGAACTCCATGTTGCTGAACTCATAGAGGCTTTAATCCAGGCCCAAATTGTTGATCACAATAAATATTTACTTCACCTTGACCCTAATCCGGCAGATGCCCAACCCCCCTGCTCTCAGTATTGATCCGCCTCAACAATGCTGAGCCTGATTATGACCCGCCCAATCCCCCTCCCCCTCCACCATGAAAGGATAAGAGGCTTGCCGCTGTGCCACCTGGTAGGTTATTTTATCATTTTTTTGTGTCTCGCGGCCCAAAAAGAGCAGTCAATTCATGTTTTATTTTTAGTCAGTTTAGTCTTGGAGTATTAATTTATGGTATTGTGCGTCCCCTGGTCAGCTTGCCTCGGTTAAATAATTAAAAGAAGGCATATGACAGGGTGAACTGGCCCTATCTCAATACCTGACTTCAAAAATTAAAACTCCCAAATAAGTTTATAAATTGCGTGATGTTATTCACAGAATAAGCCACCATGGCTGTATGTAAAGCAAGTTTTTTATCTAACCTAGTTTTTCCACAGAGAGGACTCAAACAAGGAGACACTCTAAGCCCTCTACAGTACAATTTTTGTCTTGACCCCCTAATCTGGAATACAAGCGCCCTTTTCAATGGAAATATTGTATATGGCCAACCACCAGTCAAATTGATAGCCTTCGCTGATGAATGCATGGTGGGTATATTCAACAACCAGGATTCCCGCAGAATTGATAAAATATTACAAGAATACTCATTCATAGGCAATACATTGATTAACACTGGAAAAACGGAAATTATACTCCTGGGGAAATATCAGACCCATTGGACGCCATCTACCCTGGGTCAACAGACCAATACAACATCAAGGCTCCTCACCATATATAGGAGGCGAAGATCATCAATTACCCCGCTGGAACTTCCCTTCACTAACAAGCTGGCTGATGGACCTGTCCGCCACTTGGGGATATGGTTAGAGGAAGGAGGTTACGCCAACACCATGATAGAGAATCAACTTCTAACTAAGATATCAAAATACATTGCCTTCTTGCAATAACATCATACAGTTTTACAGGACGGGATTATGATAGCCAACTCCATAATATTATCGATCATATGGTTTATGGCCCATAAAAGCTTTCTTGCTGTCCTTTCTTTATACAATATATGTCTTAATACAGGGATGGCTTTGGTCCAACCATAATGCCCCTGTGCGCCTTGAAACCCTATTTGGCCTAGGAGGATTGGTGGTATAGGGCTAACTAATTATTTAGAGCAAGCGGCCCATATACTAGAATACTGTGTAGCTCAGGTGACTAGTCCAGAACTTCCACTTATACATTAAGTTAGAGCAGCAAGATATAATTTTATGAGCACTCTGATTAAGGAACTTTTATCATCCAAACACATTGATTAAGTATCTGGTGTCTCACCCAACAGCTGCAGTACCACATGGCACTCCTGTACACTTTAAATGAATACTTCTAGCCAAGAGAAGAGCAGTGCGGAAGATCCAAATATGCAGCCAGATCAGTCACCATAGACGCCTAAGGATAACTCACAGACAGGAAGTTAATGGCCAAATAGTTACAGATAACATAATAAAATTGAAATCCGAGTACCATTTCCAGGACTGATTATCTATATCATATGTATATACCATACAGCCTGGAGACCCAAAAAATGGTCTGGAGATACACACATCACTCACTACTACAGCCCAGGATATGGCACATATATGGAGATGCATGAGGAGAGTATATCACACAGCAGGACGATCAAATGCTACCCACTCTTCATGCACAATATGTGGCCAATATGGAAGCTTAAGACCGTCTAGAACAATGTCCAACATTGGTAGCTATCTGGAAAGAGGCCATGCGCCTATTCCATCAAGACAATGAACAATCATTTAGTCTGGCTAGTAACATGTTTGCTCTCGACATGGAGTCACCAATTCATCCATCTCTACGGGAATTATTATAGCAATAGCACTATGTACAATTTATACTATTGTACTGGAGTCTTTTACAGGAGCAACGCCTACCCTACAAGAAGCCATCATTCGTCTTCACTACCATATTGGAACATTTTCAAACATGGCTGTTTGGAAACATGACCCCACGCAACAGAGGGACAATAAATCAATGTTCCCCATATGGTTCCTAAAGATTGACCCATTTATTCACTCATGCTGCATCCAAGGATAAGTCAGCATAAATCCCCCTATCGTCCTAAACTTGGTGGTCCTAGAGACAACAAGAGGGGCTATGAACCCTCTGCGGTGTCCTTAATTATTCACAGTTAATTATTATTTTATCCTCACTATATAAGAAGTGTACATCTCCTGGTTATTCTCCCTGAATAGATAAATAAGATAATGACATTGTGTACCATTTTCCTATTTTTAGGAACATAGCCCAAACCATACAATATGCAACATCAGAACTCTTCTATTTACAACTTAAATTTCATAAGTATAAGCTTGTACTGTCTCTACACATATTTTTTATATTTGTATTTTCCTCTTGACTTCATAATACAAAAAGGACGTTTCCCAATACCTTAAAGGGAACCTATTATAGAATTACAAAAACTGCCATAGAGATTGAAGTATCTAAAAGGGTTAGAATTCAGTTTATTAATAGGGGTTTCCACAAATGTAATACCTTTAGTTTAAAGCTTTTTATTGACAATCTTAAACTAAATCTTCAAGTTTTGTCATAAATTTTAATAAGATACATATTAATGCCTTTTACAATATAGTAATAGCACTAACCTTGTTACCTTCAACATCAACAAAAGTCATACTATATTAAACTTGAGAAAAGTGAAGTATACTTTATATATGCAGTAAATAAGGGCATTTAGTGCATTGTCTGATATAAAAAAGTTATGGTATACTGCTTGATTTTTATTTTTATTCCAAGATATAGTATTTAATATTTTTGGTACATTTTCTAACTTTTTATCTTTCTGACTTTGGTGTATAAAGCTATCTGTCTAGAAACAATTCAAGTTAAAGCTTGGTAAACACAACAGCTAGTAATCATCTTAAGTTCTTCAAATTAGATTATATGGGATACATATCCAATTACAAATTAGATCTAACTCACAAACTTGATTCATAAATGAAAAACAACTCTTTTTATTAGCAGATAATCATAGAAACAAAGTGTATAGTTAGATATCAGTTCTGCCTCTTTTTAGTCTGCTATAACTATAAGAATAGCCTTTTACTTTTATTTAGAAATGAATTGGGCACCTTTTGGTACTCAGCACCATTTTTAAGTTAAAAAAAGAAAAAAGGTTTTTTAAATGAAAAGAGTAATTCCTTTTATATTCAAATACTTGAGCGGAATCCTTTATCCAATGGCACTCTCTTCCTGAAAAAGCTCCTCATATTTCCATTATTTTCAGTCAAGTTCCCTTAGTTTTTATTTAAGAGAAATAATTAATTATTTAGGTCACAATCCTTGATCTACATAAACATGTCAAAGTTTTTATTACTGAAACCATATTGCAATTTAAGATCTCAGATGGAAAAATATATAAAGTCACCATATTTTTCAAGTATTAGATGTCCCAACCAGATGGTGGATTCATTAGTGTTTATTTAATTACACCTGGGCTCATCAGAGCCAGAGGCGAGGGAAAAGGAGGGAGGAGATGTTGGCAAAGGGAGGGGGGTTGGTGCGCCAGAGTGTAAGTCCAGGGGAACGTCCCCTTAGCGTAGATCAGGTGATTTTCCCATTCCTGAATAATAAGGGTCCAAAGAGGGTGGCTTTACCCCTCATCACCCAGGGCGATCTCACCCACATGATAGACGAGCGGTGGGTAACAGAACTCCCTCTTAAGATTCTTCCCTGGTACCTGTGCTCACCTCAGCCAAACTTGTCCACCAAATCGAGGAAATCCGTGCTAAGATTACTGAATCAAAGTCAAAAGGTCTGAAACCAATGGGAATAAAGCCAAACAATTGGAAACCTGATATTTGGAAAAAGACCATAAGAGAATTATCAGCTGAAATCATGGACAACATTGAACCTTCAAGTGAGATGATTGCCATTGCTGAATCCCCTTCAAAATTGTTGGAGATTATTACCAATAATTAGAAACCCATAGTTCAAGAATTGGTAGTTGCACCCAACACCACTCATTTAGTTTAATGAACGCCCCAGCGACCAGGCACGGGTGGATTGGCCATCCCAAACCTGTTTCTAACCTGTTGAGACCGCCCCTATGTGTGGTGGCCCTGAGGAAGATCCAGTTTCTCGTTGGGCCAAATGGCATTGTGTCAACTGACATAAATTCAGTTGAGCATCAATCCAGGCGTTTGCGGATGAACTAATAGCGACTCAGCCTGCCACCAAATTCTTTGATGTCAGTTCCATTTGAAATTATCCTCCCCCTCCCCCAAAGATTCGCTGGGTTAGGTCAAATTTGAGGGACCTGATCCCTGCTTTGACCCATTACCAATCAAACACTATTTAATCAGTTGCATCATACTGAGAAAATTGTTGGTTAATTTTATTTATCTATCTTTCCAATAAAAACCCTTTTCCTGATTTAGGTTCTTATGCTTATGACTAAACTGCATTTTCCACCGGTATCCCAACAACCCTCAGGGTTTATGGCCATGTTCATGTGGTGTTTTGCTAGGGCTCTATACTCAATTATGGCTCATGGGTACTTAATAGCGAAACTCCTTCCTAGTTCCATAACCACCATACCAGCAGCAGTGCCACTGGCAATTGGGTTTGCCGTTTGTTTGCTTCAGCACTTAAACTGGCAGGCCAGTCTAAAAATAACTTGATGTTTGCTTGACACAGAGCCTTGCTGCAGTTGAGACCTGTGGGGGAGGGTTGGCGACATAGTTGAGACTTTCCTTGCCATTTTAAAGTGCACCTGGAAATGGGCAGCCATGTGCTGTAGGGTCCATAATTTTAGGTCAAAACTGCCTGAAGGAAGGAATTGTGGATTGTTTATAGTGCTGTGGCCTAAGCAAGGACTCATAGTGGTCAGTGGCATCTAGGTAGGGTCTTCTCAAAAAACATATCTTAACAGGGTTGCCATGCCATGGAAGGGAATGAAGGAGCGGGTCCTTGGGCCAGAATGCGGTGACCCTTTACATGTGAAAAAGCGGTGATTATGGGAGTCAATAGGCTCCAAACAATGAGGGCAGCTTCTTGTTGAAAGGTAGGTACAGTCCAATCCCCAGTCCTGAATGAACAATGGAATGTCATCCATAAGGGTGTTAAGCACCTTCACAGAAAGCATTGGATGGTAAATATCATTCCAGAGCCTCTGTAGATTTATGCTCGTTAAGGGTGGGAGGAGTCCAAGGAGGCGTGGGCGGATCAGAGGTCTATTCTGTGGGTTGAGGTGAGATATGACTACCAATCCATTGTGTACTATCACATGACGTTGGAGGCTGATGCCTGGGCCATCCCTTCTGTATGGTAAAGCATGGTATACCTGTGCGCCCACTTGTCTCAGGGCAAGGAAATTTGAGTCCAATATGTGGAAGAGGAGGGTTTCAGGCGATGATTTGGGTGATTAGTGAGCCACTCCCCTAAAGATGTCAATGATGCTTTATGAAGGCACAGAGATGATGACTCAGATTGGCTGAGGGCAGGTGCCCAATGGGGCATGCGTTTACATCCCAGCATGCAACTGGACGAAGGATCATCGGATAGATGGAGGTGGTATGAGAGCGGATGTCCAGAAGCCCTAGGCCCCCTTTATAGCAGGATGGGATATTGTTGACTGTGCTGTGGGTGAGTGGTTGGAGCCCCAGATCCAACAGCGGAGAAGAACGTTGAGCCACGTATAAAATGAATCTGAGAAGGGACAAACATGCGCAAGAAACCAATCTTTAGATGGTAAGAATACATTGGCCATCAAGGCACGAACCTGGGTGTTATATTTCATCTATTACAGCTGGAAATCCTGGAATTCACCACTTTTTTTATTATGTCCTCATTGGCCCTGAGTGAAACTCCTTGTGAGCAGGTAAGGACCCCAGGTGACAGAAGTTTCCACGTGTAGACTCCATACCAATTGGTGGGGGAATATTGGTGAGCCAACATGTACTACCATTGTTTTGGAGATGTTAACCTTGGCGTTGGACGCCTTGGTGTACCTCTCAAGGATCACAGATGTAAGGATGGTGTCCTCAGGGCAATTAAACGTGATGGCAGTGTCATATGCAAATGCCATAGTGCGGGTAGGGTCCTTAACTAGTAATATAGTCCTCATAAGCTTCTCCTGCAAAGAGGCTAATATGTGATCAAGTGTGATTTTTTAAAAAAGGATTGAACTCAGAGGATCACCTTGGAGTACCCTGCCCAACTGTAACTACAGGTGTAAATCCTGTTGGTACAAGGACTCTGGTATGGAGTTGCTCATAGAGAGTGAAGATAAACCGTCTTGCTGTAGAGGGAAGGCGGAAGAAGGCTAAGGAAGCATCTATGTACTTTTAGGCAACACGATAATAAGCCTTCTCCATATCAAGAAGAGGCACAAAGTCATTCTTCCTGCGTGAGTTAGTAGTCAAAGTTATGTAGAGGCCATTATAGTCATCCCATAGAGACCTCCCCAGAATAAAAACATGCTGGGAGAATTTCAGCGGGGTGACACCCATGCTGTTATGTGGTTGTACAGAAGCTTTGTAATAACTTGTGATCCGCGTTAATCAAGGCTATAGGGAGACAGTTTTACGGGCTCTCCTGGTATGAAACTTATAAATGAGGGTTGTGATTGAACCGCTAGAATCAGGGAGGACCTCGCCTTGAGCCAAAATGAGGTGTATAGCTCTTAGAGTAATTTTGGCTGTCACCAAAGGTTTTAAAAGGTATACCTCAAAAGTTATGCCATCAGGACCAGGGGCTTTAAGCCACGGAGATTTAAGGAAGATATCCAATACCTCCTGACAGGTGATAGGGCCCAGAAGAGCTTCTTCTGCCTGTGGGTCAGTGGTAGGCTCTGGTGTACACCATAAGAAGTCTTGAATATCTGACAGGTCAACCTGGTCAGCTAGGAAAAGGTTGGAGTAGAAGTGATGCATTTCTTGTGTGATGGCTTCTTTTTCCGTTAGTGGTGGTGCCAACCTTCAGTGCTGTAATTTCCTGTGCTGTATATCTGATTTTTTGCTTCCTAAAAAGGAAGCTGGTAGGGAATTCCCACTGGGAATAATAGCGGGAAGGTGTGAAGTTTGCTGGCCGCTCTCCCTGCAGTGAAAAAAGAGCGAAGGGCTTCTTGAGATGCTTCTCAGTAATTCAGCCATCTGGGAGAGGGATAAGGTTTGATGTTCGATTACAGGTGCATAATTTTAGCTTCAGCCTTCTTGACTTTGGCGCGAGCCTCATCCATCTGAGCTTTAGCACAGACATAAGCACCTGATAGATCGCCTCCTTGGTTGCTGCCCAACTCGCTCTGAGGTTGCTCAGTTGGGGTGGTGGGAGGAGAGGTTTCACTATATGGTTGTGGAAAAATTATCCCTAACAAAAGGATTGTTTAAAAGATCTGGATAAGCACTTTTCCAGAACCTGCGCGATGGTCTAAGTGTGGTGGCAAAGACAACAGTGATTAATCTGTGATCATTTAGATGATTGTTGCAGGCCATGGAGTTGAGACACAATTAAACAGAAAAAAGACTATTAGTGCCAAGTTAATGCGCGATAATGACTGAAATTACCCTCTATTGTACTGGATCCTGGTCATACAACTAAGTCCAGATCAGAGAGTGGCAGCGAAATTGTGAAGCCACTAATGTGAAGTAAGTCCTAGAGTCTACTGGATCCAGAGCGCTCATTTGTTGCAGGAAGGTAAGAATCACAAACACGGTTTATAATATTGTTGAAATCCCCCAGTATGATAATATTCTGCAGAAAATTCAGGTGGAATAGCTCCTCCAGAAGTCTTTTCTGATCAGCCCCATCTTAAGGCAGGTATATACTGGCAACGAAGAAGGATAATTCAGACTTTATGAGCTTGGACAGTATAAGACGCCTACTTAGGTGTTGTGAGAAGGTGTAGGTTCTGATCTAGGATATTAGAATTATAAGGGCGACATGTTCTCTCCAAAAGGAGTTTCCTCCAGCCTAGTCATTCCATGCTTTGTTTTCAATAGGGTAAAGGTGAGGCTCCTGGACAGAAGCAATGCCAATCTGCGCTGACCTAAAGTTGTGGAGAAGAAAATCTCCGCTTACAATCCCAAAGACCAATTGAGTTTATGGATTGCAGGGACTGTGTACCTTCATGTGGACTCATATTGATCCCCTCCAATTTCTGGGGGGTTGAAAGCGCTTAAACCTGCATCTGGAAGGCTGGTAGTTTTAAGTGCCTTGATTTGACTATTCTTTTAGTGGGCTGAGTGGAGCGCCGGGGTGGTTAAAGGGTGGCTAGGGGAGGGGGCGGAGGATCCTGAGAACCAATCAAGAATGATGCCCCTGTTACATTAAGGGAGGCTCCTGAGATTGCTCAATGGTGACCTCAGTAGGTCCCCATTTAACAAGTCTGAGGCTATAATATCATTCATTAACACTGAAAAGGAGCTTTGCGAGATGTGGGGTGTAGGGGAGTAGTGCTCTTTGAGTTGTTGCGTCTAATATAGGTTGTAAATTGCCAATAATTTTTGGTGGTCTGAGCTTTATTAGAAGCGCCTGTTTGGTGCAGGAGAGTGCTAGTGGAGACTGGTGGGGGTGCTTTGGAGCGCTGGCTGGGGGTGGCTAATGATGGCCACCTTATGGGGGATGATATAAGTCCGTGGGAGTGCCCCCTCCGCTTGGACAGATTGACATTCCCTTTTTCCATCCAAAAAAGGTCTGAGAAAGCCATCTGCCCCTATCATCTCCCTAGGCAACCTCGCCCATGTGGTGGATAAGCAGTGTGTCATTGCTTACCCATTGGAACCTCGCCACCTATCCCAATATTAACTTCAGAAGAATTGGTACAGCGAATTAAGGGAATTTGTGTCAAGTTATTGGAGAATTGGCATCCTTATGTGGTGAATAGGTAAATGTGGCCAATAGCAATGAGCCTTCATAATCAAGGCCCAACAGCACCAAAGCATCTTCAATAAATCCCAACGGTATGTATCTTCTGCAAATAAAGCATCTGGTGTCAAATCTTTGTTAAAACTCTCCAATGACATCAGGCCATTGGTAAAAGTCGCTGCCAGCTCTGAACTCTCCCTGAAAGAATCAGATTCTTCATCTAGCAAATCTCCTGAGAACGGACGCCAGAGCAATTGGGTGCAGGCACGTTGGGCGCCCTGAACCTATTCCTGAACTATTGGGACTTCCCCTACATGGGGTGGCCTTGAGAGGTTCCCGTTGCCCATAAGGCAAAGCACCATTGCTCAGATCATCAGAACTGTGGCAAATCTGCAATTTGGGCATCCGTGGATGAACCAATAATGACTCAGCCCACCACCAATACATTTGATATCTGTTCCAAATAAGTTAA
Source organism: Massospora cicadina (assembly GCA_022478985.1). Lineage (NCBI taxonomy): Eukaryota > Fungi > Entomophthoromycota > Entomophthoromycetes > Entomophthorales > Entomophthoraceae > Massospora > Massospora cicadina. The sequence continues at coordinate 49,308 of JAKSZP010004045.1, read as the reverse complement.
TTCCCCCGCTTAAAGTTTACCAGGTAGGTCAAATACCAAGGGCTCTGATCCCATGCTTTTCCAAGCTATTCCACAATTGGTCAGCTATCTAAACAGTCGTAACACGCTGAGAAAATTGATGGTCAATTCTCTTAAATCAAAATTACTAAAAATTTCCCATGCTCCAGTTTATAAGTTATAGTTAGATTTTTCTCTTTATCAAACCCCGCAACATCTCTATTGCGGCCTCTCAGGCCTTGTACCAACTGGGCTATCCAAGTCATGTTATTAAATTTGGTCCCCACCACAGTCAATTGGGCTTATCGCGCCAGGAACTTTGTGAGATTTTCTCCAGTTGGCAAGGCAATCTGTCACCAGGATCTTGGCATCTTATGTACAAAATGTCCCTGTTACAGGTGAGGATCTTCACCCTCGCCAACGTTGCCAAACCCAATTCCCCCATGGGGGAAACTAAACCACCCAATCCAATTTTTCAACTTTCTACACCCAAGCCCATTTGACCTGAGGCTGCAACAGCCTGGTTTACTGTTGAGTTGCTTTTTTACATTTTTGGCCCATCAGCACTCCTTGGTTACTTATCTTCTATCATATATAAATGTCATTCAAGCAGCAATGCCCCTGGCATTCTGGCTCGCCTTTTGGGTGTTTCTGCATCCTTACTGGCAGACCAGTCTAAACTTTATCTGCCGTTTTATGACATAATCAACTTTCTATTGTTTCTGGCCATTCCCACCCTCCTCATCAAGATGGGTGCAGTAGTAGTCACCATCTATCATTAGACTGTGCAGTCAGTAGCCTGCCTTCTGTTGTTTGTCTGGTCAATTGCAGATTTTTTAATCAGCTCCCAGATGGCTTTGGAGAAATTCCTTCATGGTTGTATTGCCACATTACCCACTAACTTCCCCTTGTGCCACCCTTGAGTTGTAAATTTGTATTTTCTCTCCAATGAGGTCGTAAATCAGGTCCTCAACGCCCTTGCCAAGGTGCAGATGCGGTCTGTATTTTGTACCAAAAAACCTTATTAACAAATTCTCAGCATAGTGTATCCCTTCTGAGTGTGTGTTAAATTTTGGTCTTATTCCAATGGCTGGTTCTTCTTTGGTGGTATGGTAAAGTTTCGAGCATCTATTATATGAGGACAATAGACCAGACAGTGACTATAGTTTAAGATGTAACTCCTTGGCAATAGCACTTCAGTGTTGTATTCTCCTGTCGTTACTTGGACGATGGCACGCTGCCCTAATCTTACTGATCCCAAGTAAATTTCTCAACTAATACAAAGTAAAGTTTTAAACACAAAAAGCTTATATGAAAACTATAAACTGGTGGTAATAGTTGAATGTGTTTTATTAGCATCAACTTGAGGGTAATTCATAGGGTTTGATGTTCCTACATCTTACCCATGAAGTCTCATTTTCAATGGCACTTGGCCAAAGGAACACGTAAAATGTTTATAAGAACATCTACAAATACTTCAACTCAGTGCATCATGCTCAGCCTCAGGGTCAGTGTAAACATTGTCATCATTCTCAAGATGGCGTTTTGGATGCATCTGCAAATAGCTAAACTGATTTTCTTTCACATGCAATTGGCAGCACATACCAAGGCGATTTGTATCACTAATTAGTAATTAATTCAATCAAAGCTTGAACAACATTAAAAACCAATTTTGACATAGAGCAACAAAGCCACATGCCCGAGTCATTAAGTCAAAACTTAATTTAAGTTTGACCTAATCAACAAAGCCCTCGAGCCCATGTCATCATAGTCAAATATTATTAAGTGAAATTGCTAGGTACAAATTCCAAATTCAGATATACTTAGGATATACCTGATCCATTATCGCTGATATCTGATATGATCCATAATAAGTTTAAGCATGCTAACATTATTATGTCCCTATCAAATATCTGACAATTAGGTCCAGTCAATTACTCAACAGTGTGATTGAGGGTGAAGCTCGCCAGTGTTAGGTCTTTTGCGTTCTGCTATTCTGGCAGGGGACCCCGCCTCACTTGTTAAAGTAGTGTCAGCAGCGTTGAAATCTCCTGTGCCTCATTCCAAACGTCTGTTCCAATTATTCTCTACAAACACCGTAGCCCCTAGCATGGCGCCCTTTCTTGCAGTTTTCATGAGCAAGCCCCAGTGCTAGATTTCCCCTGGGATGTACACCAATAATTTTTCTGAACCGCGTTGGATTCAGCCTCCACTCATCACGTTATTTGCTCCACCCCTATGGAAACAGTGACCAGATTTCCAAGGCAGTTACTTCAAGTAACGCAGCTCTCCGCCACAACACCCGCCCTTAATATGAGGACTTCATGATTGGATTTTCTGACTTGCCCTCAGTTTCTGATCCTGACGTCAAATCAGTATCCATATTGATTTTAGGGCCCAACGCCGCCCTGCGCCCGAGTTGGTTTGCTCCATCTCATCTGCCTGTAAGTTAATGGAAAACTAGCCTGAGGATGAAGTGATCCAACCCCTTTTTTGTACCAGTTTTGCTCCTTTAAAGAAACCTTTTTCTTCCCACTGATTTATTTGCAATCTCTTTGTTGTCAGAAGAATTGACTGCATCCACCAATAAACAGAATTGCGCCTACTTTTTATTATCAATGCAAATCAGCAATTGGCGCGCCAGGTGTACTTTAAGGCCTTGGTTGACATTGGATCATCGGGTAACTTCATGAGTCTGAAGTTGGCCCTGCAGCTTGATCTAGACCTCAACTTAGGCCAGCAGGGTTGGTCGCCTCATTGGCCTCCCAGCCATTCTTTTAAGTACGGCGTCCAGTACCTTTCTCAGTTCACCAGTTTAATTTTTGCGTTCTATTCTCAGTGATGCCCAACCTCGTGTTTCTGTTAATTTTGGATGTGGGTTGGTGGCGTTAGAAGCATGTGTGTTCTACTTCAAATATACCATGTTATCGTTTTCCAACAGTCAGGTGGAGGGCGAGTTCCCATTGCTGGACACCTTCTATAAAGCTCAAAGCCATGGGTCTTTTAAACCCTCGTTTCTCCCATGGGTCTTACACCAGATTTCCTGCAGTGTTGATGAGCTACCAGAGCAAGTTTTATTCTGACTAGGCTAACTGCCTTCCCCACATAAGGAATTTGATTTGATTTTTTTGGACAATGATGGAGGTGGTGAATATAAAACGCCCACTGCCCCGCATAGTGCAGAGGAGGAGGCTGCCATTGATGCATGGTTAGATGTCATGCTAAGTAAGGGTTGGTTGTTCAGAGAAACATCCCCTGTTTTTTCTCCCATTGTCTTTGCCAAAAAGGCAGATGGCTCCCTTTGTCCCTGCGTGGATTGCGGCCACCTCAACAATATCACAGTCCAAGATCCTTACCCACTGCCACTGGAACAGAAAATCGGCCAAGTGATTACAAAGTCACAAGTGTTTTTGAAAATCAATATAGTTAACGCCTTTAATAAATTTGGGTAGCAGAAGGTCAGATAATAGCTTACCGCTATCTAGACTATATGAGGCATATTCCAATTTCGAGTAATGTATTTCAGGTTAAAGAATGTTCCCGCAACATTCCAAAGGATGATTGATAATGTGCTAGGTGATCCTACAACTCACCTGAATGGTACATATATTGATAATATTTGGTACACTCTCCCCTCCAAAACCAACATGCAAAGGACTTGAAGGCGGTTGTGGCGGCCCTGAATAAGGCTGGATTGTTTGTCAAGCCGTCAAAAAGTGTATTTTATTGGGAAGAAGTCACCTTTTTGGGCAATCTCATCTTAAGAGATGGGTACGCCATCCCACCCAGCAAATTGGATGCCATCCGCAAGTGATCAACTCCAATGAACCAGAAGCATACTGAGAAGCTTCTTGGGCACCATAATCTACCTGAAAAATTCTATCCCGCACTTTTGCAATTGGCTGAACCACTGCATCTGCTCACGGGTAAAAAATTCCTTTCTGCTGGACGCCTAAGTGCTAGCAGTCATTCAGTCAATCAAGGAGGTGTTCTTGTCGCCTCCCATCCTTAAGCATATGGACCCTTCCAAGCCCTACATTGTAGCATGTGATGCATCTTCCACTGCGGTAGGGGCTGTCTTGCTAAAGAGAATGATGAGTTGGAACACCTGGTCACTTACTTTTCTGAATTTTTCTCCATAGAGCAATCCTAATCCAACTATGAAAAGTAGTTGGCAGCCATGGTATGGGCCTTAGACCACTGGTGGTATCTTTTGCATGGCACTCAGAACGAGTTTACTATGCATATGGACCCCCAAGCTATCCTCTATTTATGCAAGCCACAGAAGTTGGCGCACTGGCAGGCCTGAACCTACTGGGACTTGTGCAGCTTTAATTTCAAATAAAAATTTGTGAAGTGAGAATTAAATGTCCTTCCTTATTTTCTAAGTCACAATCCTTCACTTTGACCAGCTGATTCAGACGAGGTAATCTCGTCACAGTCATTCCCCCAACTCAAATATTGGCAATTATTCCTCCTGTGGTTTTGGTAGCAGATTTAGCTCCTGACGCGCCTTTTGTTTTGGGGTCTTAGCAGCGCAGACAGCATGTGCAGAGGGGGTAGAACTTTTGGAGATGTTGTCCCTCACAACTTCCAAGCATTCCTTTTATTCTCTGGCTGAGGGGCTCATCCAGTTTGGGTTGTGGTTGTGTGTTCCTCCTCTCCTTTGAGCCAAAGTCATACAAGCTCATCATGATCTCCCTGCAGTCAGTTACCAAGGGAACAAGAGATGCATCAATTAGTAAAATGTACCTTCAACTGGATGTGCTTGTCAAAGGATATTCGGACATGGATTGCTGACCGTGTGACTTATGCACTGGCCAAGTCAGACCAGTGAGGTAGGAATAGCCTCCTTCACCCCTTGCAGCAGTCAGAGGGGCCGTGGACGTTGGTGTCCATGTACTTTATTGTTTAGCTACCCAGCTCCAAGGGGTTCATGGCGGTCATAGCGGTCATAGACCACTTCACTAAATTCTCCTTGTTTATCACATGCTCCTCCGCTATCATTTCTAAAGAACCTGCCCGCCTAATTGTGAGGCATGTCTTTTCTATGTTTGGACACCTGCAGGAAATTACAGCAATATTGGGACCCAATTTACGGCATAGTTTTGAATGAGCTATAGGTGATCTTGAAGATTACTCCCTGTGCTCCACTGCGTACCATCCAAAGTTGTTTGTCAAACTGAACGGGTCTATCAGATCTTGGAACAGTACCTGCGGTGCTATGCTGAAGCCTCCCAGGACACCTGGGTGGACGATCTTCCCCTCGCTTATTTTGCATATAATAATGGACCACGCATACACAGGCTTCTATCCATATGAAGCTATCTTGGGGTATAACCCATCATTTTCAGTTGGCCCATGCCTTCACCCAGAGGCACCAGGTGCAGCTGACCATGATTAGCACATTTGTGCCACACAGTACTTGGTTTAGGAGAACTTGACCAAGGCCATAAGTGATTATAAACAGTTTGCGGAGCAGAAGTGGCTCCCAGCGCACAAAATAAAATTAGGTTCACACGTCATTCCCAGCTGCGGCATTTGAACATGCAGGTGCCCTCACATAAGTTCACAAGTAAATTCTCAGGCCCCCATTTGGTGGAAGAAGACTTGGAAAATGGTGTCTTCCATTTGAAATCGCTGGTTTGCTGGAAGTAACTTCCAGGTTTCAATGTCTCTCAGTTGTCCCCATTCAAGGGGGCGATGCCATCAGAACTGGAGCCTATCATGATCAAGGGTGTGGAGGAAGATGAAGTTGATGTCATCCTTGCTTCCTGACGCTCCTGCCAATCAGTTCAATATTTGGTCGCATGGAAAGGCTACCCAGCCTATAAAATTAGCTGAGGTTGGCGCTCAGTATTGTGCTAACTGCTCAGAGATTGTCAACGCTTTCCATGCTAAACAACCTGATACTCCTCGCCCTCCCCCAAAAATCGTTATGCTAATGGCGATCAAGTTGCCCAAGGCCCATAAGAATGTGGCCCTCGCTCAATAGACCCAGTAGTGGAGCTCCCCTTTGGGAAAAGGGAAAAATAATGTAAGTTTGGGAGAGCGCCCCTTCCGCTTGGACCAGTTGGCATTCTATTTCCCATCCAAAAAAGGTCTGAAAAGGCCAACTGCCCCTATCATCTCCTAGGGCGACCTCGCCCATGTGGTAGATGAGCGGTGGGTCTGGTTTTCCTTTGGGGATCCCGCCACTATCCCATTATTAACTCTAGAAGAATTGGTAGGGCAAATTAAGGTAATTTGTGTCAAATTATCAAATAATCAGCATCCACATGGGGTGAAGGTGTCAAATGTGGCTGATAGCAACGAGCCTTTGGCATCAAGGCCTAACAACACCAAACCATTGGCAACAAAGCCCAATGGCCATGTACCCTCAGCGAATAAAGTGTCTAGTGTAAAATCTTTGGTAAGACTTGCCGATGGCATCAGTTCGTTGTTAAAAGTTGCCGCCAGCCCTGAACCATCACTGGAAGAATCAAACTCCTTGACCAGAAAATCTCGCTTGGTCAAACGGATGTTAGGGTGACCAGGTGTGGGCAGGATTGAGCGCCCCAAATCCGTTCCTGGCCTATTTGGACCACCCTATGTGGGTTGGCCTTGGGAGGTTCCCATTACATGTTGGACAAAGTGCCATTTCTCAAATCATCAGAACCTGGCAAGTCCACAATTTGGGCATCCGTGGATGAACTGATAATGGATCAGCCCACCGCCAATACTTTTGAATTCAGTCCAATTAGGTTAGTTTCCCCCGCTTGAAGTAAGGCAGGCTAGGTCAAATCTTGAGAATCCCAATCCCGCGCTTTGCCAAACCATTCCCCAATAAATCGGCTATTTAAACATTCATAACACACTAAGAAAATTGATGGTCAATTCTCTTATTTTGAATAAATTAAAACTTTCCCATGCTCCAATTTATTTGGTTAAGTTTGATTTTTCTCTTTGCTGGTCCCCAGCAACATCTCTAATGAGGCCTCTCAGGCCTTGTACCAACTGGATATTTAAGTCATGTTATTTAATTTGGTCCCTGACACAGTCAATTGGGCTTATTGAGTTAAGAACTTTGTGGAACTTTCCCCAGTCGCTGAGACAATCTACCACCAGAGACATGGCATCTTAAGGACAAAATTGTACCCACTCCAGGTGAGGATCCGCACCCTTACCAATGTTGCTGACCCCAGTTCCCCATGAGGGAAACTAAACCACTCAATCTAATCTCACAACTTTCTATGCCCAAGCCATTGGCCCTGGGGCTGCAACAGCCTGATTTCTTTTTGGATTGCTTTTTACATTTATTGTCCATCAGCACTCATTGGCTACTTATCTCCCAGCACATCTAAATGCTGTTTGAGCAGAAAGGCCCCTGGAAATCTGGCTCGCCTTTTTGGTGTTTCTGCATCCTGACTTGCAGGCCAGTCTAAACTTTATCTACCATTTCCTGAAAGATGCCTTACGCTTGACAGTAAAGGGTATTGACTCCAGAATAATGGAGAGTGTGCCACTGGGAGAGGGGCTTGGATCACAAAATGTGTGAAACTACTGTTAACACTGAAGTTACAACAGCGCAACAAAGGGATTCAGGGGTAAGATCCTGAACTAGAACCTATTGTGTGAGTTGTGAGATTGATGCTGCAGCCATATGGGAACGTTTTTGTCCTGAGATTTGCACCTGAGTGGTGGCTCAGAGGGCTTTTTTCGAGCTATGCGGCCATTATACAGATGTCCAAGGGATTTACACCACGAACAACGAGGGCGCGCTTGGTCAGGGTCAATAAAGAAGATCTCTGGCCATGATCAACGCTGCCACATGAGGAATTACCTCTATATTGCGAGCCACTGTGGGGGAGGGGATAAATGATGCTCATTCCAGGCAGGCTCTTTAGGTGGTAGCATAGTAAGAGGGAACACTAAAGTTTTCTGTTAGCACAGACCCAACTTTTACAGAATCAAGATAGAGCGTTAGATTGAGTAATTCTTATTGATAGACATTAGGAGGTTGGAAATAGAAAATCATGATATTTTCTTCAGGTGAGAACGTGTGTGGAAGATATGGAGAGATCCATGTGGAATAGTAACCTGAAGGGTGGAAGCATGGTCAGCATGAGCAGTTTCAGTGATCCCACATCAATGTAGTGTCCCTTCCTAGATTCATGGATAGTGGTGTTGATTGGGAATGTCTCTGAAATTGCTGCAAAGTATGATAAGTAATCCTCTGTTTAGTATTTAACAATATTATACCCAAAAATAAAGGCGGATTGCATTGGAGATATTGAGTGGGATAGAGCTTTTTGCGCTCTAGTTTCTGTGCATTTCTTAAAATTGGCAATAAAATCTGCTTCACGGAGATCATATTTAGGTATTACTGGTTAAAGGGTTTTTGCCAAGCCCTATTAGCCCCCTTGGTGCGCTTATGCTTGCTTTGAGCTGAAACCGCAAGTAAAAATTGAGTAGATGGTTAGGTCAAGTTTGTGTGCTTAAATGTTTACTGGCGCAATTTAATGATTGATGGTGTTTTCTGGCGCTGATGGTAGTTGATTAAGCAACTCCAGTTTGGTTTGGCCCATTTATATTGGAGTTATCTTCAGATAATTGGGGGAGGGAAATACATCATCACATCTTAAATTCGTGCATCCTAAAAGTGATCTGACTTTTAGGTGTGATTTCAAGTTTTAAACTTCCAACTGATTGAAACATCAGTTATTTTCAGTTTGAGATGAGTAATTGCCGAATTTTTATAAGTGACGTTTAAGGGATTTAGATGGTACAGATGAGATTGGAACTGGTACAAAGAAAAGAATTGCAATAAGTAATATTTTCTATTGGGAAAATTAAGATGACCTAGTTTAGTGATCTATGAACCTGATTGGTCAGCTGACCCAACACTATGAGAAAAGATTGATGGTATGATCGTTAAAATGCTCTAATGATGGGATCCAGATATTCAACATTACCTTTAGGAGGAGGGGCTGAAACATCCAACTCAACTGGTGAAGAGGGTGCCTGAAAGGGCTGAAGAGCATCTAATTATTTTGATGTAATTAAAACTGCCTGGCGGTGTTCTCCATAGTAGGAGGGGGCCCAGCAGGTTGTTAGGATGTATTGCACACAGATCTTGTGGGTGTGCAGGCTCCTGAGACATGATCTGGTATGTTGAAGTTTGATGAAGTGGCCATGCGTTTAGAGGTAGCTGTTTTTGCAGCTGCTGCCTGAGAGCGGGTGTCTCTGGTTGACACTGAGGTGGCAACTAAGGATTATACTTGGAGGGGGTTCTGGCTCATCCAGTCAATTAAGGGATTACTTTTGTGGGATTTTCCACCATTATTGTTATTAGATTTAGTGTATCTCTCAGTGGTGCTAAATTCAAAATGTATTTAACTTTTGAAAAGTGATGTTTAAAAAATATAGGCGCCATACTAAATCATCTTTATCTAACTATTAATATTTTCTAACTAGTCATTATGTTACCTTTTTCATTTATCAGCTAATCTTGATCTCCTAATTAGTCTATCATCTTATTTATTAGTCTACCATATATTTAATCTAGGTAATCTTTTTGAGCATCAGTTTTATCAATTACAATTATTAAAAGAAGGAATCTATAATTTCACCAAAAAACAATAAGAAACCAATAGTAGGTAGAATATTACTTTTCTAGTTTTTGATTCATAGGATTAATTTTATAATTCTACACTTAAAATTACTCATTTAGCTTTTCTTTTGACGACAAATTTACAAAGATATTTCTATCCTTTCTTGGGATACAACATTGTAATATACTCAACTAAAAGTACTAATCTAAATAAGTTTTGGGTGTTCCACCCTTTCCCAATAGACTTCTATAAATATATAATGAACTTTCTGATCCCATATCATAATCTCAAACTAAGATTATTAGATAATTGTTGATATAATGCAATCTCTTTTTTGATATTATAAATAAATTTACAGAAGCTTTATATGATATCCTGCTTTGATGATAAGATGAAAAATATTTGATCTTACTAAGATTTAACATATTGACTAATTTCTCCAGTAAATAATAATAAGCTATACTCTCATAACAAGTCAAAAGTTTAAATAAACATAGTAGAGCTGACTACTCAGCTTCAGAGTATCATTTTATTTTTTGAGTTACTAAGCTTATGTATTTACTAATAGTGCTCAGTATCTCTTGTTCCATCAATTTTAAAACATAGAACCCTGATAATCAGGCTTAGTAGTTATATCTTTTCAATGAAGAGTTAAAAGTATTTCTCAACCTCAGCAAAAAATATTTTGACAAAATGCGTAAGGCTAAAAGTTTGATTGAAGCCTAAAGCCATCATAAAAAAGTAGCTTCTCTCTTTTTTGTATAGGACAAAAAAAGATCATACTTATTAACACCTAGATAAAGTTTCTTATGCAACCAAATAAACTCTCATCAAAAGAAATAACTGGACAAAAATTATTAATATAGTATAACTAGTAGATAAAAGAAATCAAAAACTCCCATCTTTCTTTAGGAGTTCCTAAAATGGATAGATCTGATCCAGTTTTGTTTAAGAAATGTAAAGGATCTAGTAGTTAGTATACATATAGATTAGAATTAAGATCCAAGCGATTAACAAAAATAGGTAAGCTCCATACTTGAAGCTTCTAACATGTCCATTGCATCTATGCTTTCATAAAAGTGCCCTGAAAATGTTTCCAGGATTTATAAAAATATTGGCCAAGAGTTGGGTGTTGCATGAATGTTACTTTAGTATATAATTCAGTTTTTGTTGTGAAGCTTAATCATAATAAAAAGTAAGAAAAATACAACTATCTACTCTAAAAGCTATAATGCTATATGAGTAGAAATGTTGTAACTTTATTGCATAACAAAGGTACTAAAATGGCTTTACCTACCAAGTTTTTATTGTTTACCATGGTTGTGATTCTTCAGAACGTAATCCTTAATAAATCATGCTCTTGACTTAAACCTAAAATTTAAACTTTTAAGTAAAAGTTACATAATAGTATTTATTTTAAGACGTGTGCTGTCATGCAACTTATAAACCTTTTTCAAATATAGCTAACCTGATAGAAAAAAGAAACTAGTCCTTACTTTATTAAATTAGCATTGAGCTTGAGAAAAATTGCATTTTTATGCTTTTTTACAAACATAGATAATGATTTTTTTGAACAAGTGATTAAAAACTAAGGTAGTATGATAGCCTAGTAAGGCTTTATTTTTTCTATCTACTGATTGTAGATAGATATATTTTTCTGCTGAAACTTTTAAATAAGGTTACTAGCTGATTGATGCTATTTTTATCTTTATTTTAAACTTTCCTATACCACCAAATGTATATTCCAACTTTAAATTTCATCTATTAGGTGTAGGATCTCATCTACTTCAATTTGAGATCTTTTTTGAATGTGTGAAAAATACTTGAACTTTCTTAGAAAAACAATTATTATTATTATTATATAATGTGTTTGTGATATGACCCTATTGGTATATCAAAAACAAAAATAACTATAACAGTCAGGTGTATACAATATGGTCCTAAAAATATAACCTAACCTCTAATTATATATATGGTCTTTTAGTTTTTTATACAATAAACTAGTTCATCCCTTAAGTATTATTTCATTAAAGAAAATGTAACCTGGAAGTTTTTTGGCTCAATACTGAATTCTAAGCTTGCTATCATCTTTTGAGTCAATATTGTATATTATGATAACTTATATGCATTAGGACACCAAACCTGCTCTTCATCTCATGAAAATTTATATTTTAGATCATATTTTACATTAATGAACACACACATGAGGAAGTTTAATGATGCTCATAATAATATAATTAGGCTATCCCTAGTAAATGTATTATATTTTATAATTAAATTAGACTAGGATATTGGCATTATTTAAAACTAACTTTCGCTTAGTTCTACAATATTATTGGGTGGCAAGAAGATGATTGATAAGGTATATATTATAGAAGAAAAGATCTTTGTCAGATATTACTACAAAAAGTCTTATAATAGCTATATTTTATAAAGTACTTTATATATAAGAATCACAAAAGATATGAACTAAATGGCTTTTTAGAAGAGATTGGTATAATATAAAAATAAATTTTCAATCCTTTATATCTCTCTACCTCATACATTATGAGATTTCTCTTTTATGCTTTGCATTTTTTAAAATAGGCAAAAGTTAATAAAGTCTATGGGAGGTGTTAAGTTTGTACCATTAAAAGTTTATCTAGGGATCTACATGAGTATATTCATAATAATACAAGTCAGGTACGTCCTTATGTATTTATATATAATTTAGCCATACATGTCATAAAGGTGACTTTTATGTTTTTGTTTAGACAATCCCCAAACAAAGCATGTTTCTTTTCTTGATTTTATATATTCAACTAATTTATTATACTGAGGCTTTGATCAATCTTACCCTTACGCCAATGTCAATCTTTAGTAGTAAATTTCTATAAGTTTTTAATGGGCCATATCATCAAGTGAAATTTCAAAAAAATTATGGATCATCACCGCCAATAAGGTTAGTATCAACGTTAGATTTTTTTAGTACTAGTAATACCCAACCCAAGAGGGTTCCCTCCACACATCTTTATTTGCTGTGTGCCAAAATAAAGGGATTATAAGATAAAAAACCTGACATGGTGCTGCGTTAGCATAAGCATCCATATTAGAAGGGGGTCAGGGGGATTTTTGTCCAGCGCCAGTTTCTTCAGGTGCAGGCAAACGCAGACAAAAGGGATTGGTGCATCAGCAGTGTGGGCTAGAAGGAGAAAGAGGTGAAGTTTCTCTCTTTAATGAGGCCAGCTGTGTGCATTGTTTCAATATATTAGAGTGAGTTGGTATTTGGAAAAGGTAATGAGTTTGGGCACACAAGTGAAAGATTTAATGCAATGTTGGGTTTGGGGAAGTTGGGGTCATAAAGCGAAAATCTCACTAGGTTAATGCATGCACAGACAGCTTCAAAGGCTATTCTTCAATACCAAATTTGGCATCCTTGTGGGAAATTATAGGGAATTTAGGTTTAGGTAAACCTTACAAAGTGGATCAAAAGCCATATGGAGGGCTTGGCAAAGGATGGAATTGGTGGGGGAAGCGGATTCATCAACAGCCTTTTGTTTATTTTTGTAAATTGGGAAGTCATTGTGAGGATGAAAATGGTGGTGAGAAGTTAAATTGATGGTTTTGTGAAGAATTCTAACCAGCCAAAGTCAAATTTAATTCAATGGGCTTGGTCTGTGTTTTTCAATCCATCTGAGAGCCTCAAAAGGAATTGACATGGCCAGTGTTGGGACAGAAACAGGAGTTAATGGAGAGACAGATGCTTATTGGCTTTTAACAGTGGACCATAGCAAATCTGCCAGCACTTGAGTAGCCAACTGCTTAGAAATGGTTCTGGCAGTCATAACTTGGGTGAGCGGAGCAGTGGGAGAAGCACCTGCGGCAGTTGAGGGTGGTGGAGGAAAATTGATCCTTAACTAAAAAAGTTAATCAAAATAGTATTGGGCTTTATACCAGAGGGAGGAGCATTAGAAGCAGCTATAAATAAAGTGTTGGACACTTTTGCTTCAAATGGTCAAGTTTAAAGCACAAGGGACAAATGGTGCAGCCATTTTTAATGTGCGCCCAGATTAAATGATCAGGGGCTGATCTAATCACGGCTCAGGGAGGTATTGCAAGGTGGTTGTTATGACATAATGGGTGGATTGTCACAAATGCGCAAGGCCCGTAGAGAGGATCAGCGCCATTTTAAATAATGAACTGTAACATTGTGTTAGCGCCGTAAGTAGCCAAGCCTTCTGTGAGTTTATGGCGAAGGCGTTCATTGGAGAGGTGGGAGGGCAAGCCGGCAAACTGGACCACCAGTGTGACCTCATCTGTCAAGCAAGCTCAAATGGTCAGGATCGGCGTATCTTTATATATTAAAGGCATTTGTGCTGCTGATATGGGGTGGGCTTTGCAAGAGAAGCTAAGACCAATTTACCCCTTCAAGGGGAAGAAATCTTTAAATCCAGTGGGTTCATAAACCGCCATGGACATCTTGTTGATGGCTTCACTCATGTAGGAGAAGAGGTTACCATGATTGACCCAACGGCTGAAATGAAGGTTGCTCTGAGAGAACACCAGGGGATTCTGAGCACCGTCTGGGAGCATGCAAGTTGGTGGGCCAGGTCCCAAGGCAGGAATTAGTGAAAAAAAGTGTTTGCAGGGCTAGCTGTTCAGCCTTGGGGCGTTTTGGCGGTGGCCAATAAATTCCAGGAGGCGATGCACCATCTCCCCTTGCAGGGGCAGCAGGCAAAAATTAAGTCAACTAGGCTAATAGCGGTGCAGGTGAAAAGGCAGTTGAGAGTAAAAACTTTTATAATTTTAAAATTTATCAGATAGATAATTGAAGCAAAAGAAAGACCCCTTGCCGGTGGACCATACCAAGGTTAATTGCCCACTCTACCCTTAGAATGCAGCCAAGGATCAATCCCTGAAACCCTGGATTGATGAGATGATGTCTAAGGGGTGGTTAATTAAGAACATTTACGGTATCATCCCCAGTGGTGTTTGCTCATAAATCAGATGGAGATTTACGGCTCTGCATAGACTATGGTCACATAAACAACACTACCAATCCCAAACCTTACCACTCCCACTTGAGGCTGCAAGCTCACAGGAAATTTTAAAATTAAAAGTTTTTTAATTGGATCTGGTAAATGAATTCCACCAGGTAGGTGAAAGAAGGGAAAGAATGACTAAAAGCTATCTGAATATACTATATCATTTATCAGTTTAGAGTCATTCCATTTAGTCTTTAAAAAGCTCCCACTGTATTCCAGAGGGTCATTGACCACATGCTAGGTGATCTCCACTTCACTTGCGCAAAGGTGACATCGATGCATTGGTTCACTCCCCATACTAGAAAACATTAAAAAGACTGGTAGCTGTGGCTGCCGCTTTATGGAGAGCAGGCCTGCATGAGAACCATCTAAATATGAATTTCTAAAGGTGAAGTCTAATTCCTAGTAAATCTTGTGCTTAAGAATGGACATTCTATTGTCCTTTCAAAAATAAGTTAGATAACTGTGTGGCCAACTCACCGCCCAGAAAAAGATTCATAGTTTCCTTGGATCAGTTACATCTTTTGAAAATATTCTTTCCAGAGATCTCATAACTTGCTTCCCTCCTCCACCCCCTAATGGGCAATAATGCGCCGTTCATCTGATCAGAAGAGTTCCAACAGGCTTTTGACGCCATAAAAGAAGTTTTTACCACCACACCCATCCTGCACCATGACAATGAGACAATCAGTTCATAATGGCATTTGATGCCTCAAGAACAGCTATGGGGCAGTGCTTCTATAGGAGCATGATGGTTGTGAACAGCTGTTATTGTTTTTTAGTAAATTCACTAGCACCAAACGCTCGTAGAGATTATATTAAAAAGAACTATCCGTCGTTGCCTGATCTATGAACTGTCAATATCTGCTTCAGGGAGAGAATTACACGTTGACCATGTTAACAGACCACAAGTCACTGATAGATTACCACAAATTGTAGAAACTTGTGCATTGCTAAACCAGGACGCACCGTGACATCCTCAATTTTGAGTTTGAAAACAAGTTTGTTTGAGGACCATCTCATATATTACCAGATATTCTGAGAAGAGTCCTGGCACCAGATCTGATCCCGTAGAGGGTGTATAATTGGTTATGGTTATTCCTCCAGAACAAGTCTTACCAAAACTACCGATGGAAGCAGTTGCTTTGCCGCTATCTCAATTACTCAACATCCAAAAACCCGCCCATCAAGCCCACAGCTGAACCCACCAACAACCCCATAGCCTCCCAGCCTCATACCCTTGATACAATTCCAACGGTCAATACCAAGGGTTCCCTCCCACATGCCATACTAAATTCACAGTCAGAAACCACAGAAGGACAGTCCTTAAGGTATAAGATACAGGCGGCAAAAAACCCATCCCTTTGGTGCTCTCAAAAGGTATGTTTATTTACTTCCACAATTTATATGGGTACCAAAAACTCTACAATCACGGGTTATAAGGGAACATCATGATCTGTTGACTATGAGGAACCTCAGAGTCAAGAAGTGACATTAACTTGATAAAACATATCATATGATGGGAGCTAGGTAGGGTAATATGGGGCCTTCACGTGGCATGACTGAGGAAATCTCGTGGAAACATGGATGAGTACCAAACATTAGAACCCAGAGAGGCACCTTAGAAGGGTTCTTTAGTGGCCTGGATGAGGTGTGGGATGGAAGCTAATGATTGTAGCCCAACCTGTTCTTGCGGGTGCTTCCACTCTCCTTTGGGGGGAATATGGGCAGGAAGGAGGAGGAAAGAGTCAGTCGTATTGTCTGTTACACTACTTCCCTAAAAGGTGGGACGCTGAAAAAGCAGGTCTCAGCGACAAAAGTGGGGCAATCCTGATTGGATGGGCTTCGGCTCACCTGTCTACAATAATTATTGTGGTTTTCTAGGTTGTTCTAAAACTTGGATAGCGGCCAGTAGTTTTGTGGGCTTACACTGGTGCAGAAAAAGGCAAGAGCACTCACGTACCAAATTGACAGACTGAACCAAAAAGGCTGTGATGGTTCCCACACAAAAAGGGCCCATAAAGCAAACTTCTTAAAAAAACAAACTGGAGAGACCAACTTTATTAACAAATCAACAGCGGGGGTGGCCCCTGATGAACAGAAGGCTCCGGTCTCCTTTGCAGCAGTGGCTACTAATGGGTTTGGGGCCAGAACTAAGATTTTTGAAGTGTGAACTTGAGACCCTCCAAGGATCTGACAGCGAGCATGGTAGAGAGCCTCAAGAGGGTTATGCTGTGGAAGTGAAGACTGGGTGGTCCAAGGAGATGCTCATGGTCTTTGTGATTGAGGTGTGCATGTTCTCCCTACTCCATATTTCATGTTTGGCCCCTTGGTTAGAGTTTATGAGCTTCCAGTATAAGCTTCAAAAGGAACAGGTTTTGGTTGCCATTTTTGAGCACAAAGAATGAGGAGGCCGTATGTCTTGACATCAGCACTGAGATTTGAGGGTCATAATGAGGGATGTACCATCTGTTGTCACTAGAGGGGCCATGATGTCTCAGCTGAAAGGCTTTGGTAGTGTGATCTCTTTTAATGAGAAAAAACTGTTAAAGAACTTGAAGCAGAAGGATGGTAGTTTGAAAAGTTCACCGTGGGATCTGGGGACTGGGTTTTGAAGGTTGAACTTTCAAAATCATATGGAGAGTTACCTCGTTCAATCACTGTGGGACCTCGAGTGTCCCTGTACTTCCTCTGGATAGGTGCTTCTTGTGTGGCGTGAAGGGGCATTTAAGAGCCAAATGTCCTCAGGCTCAACCTCCTGCAGCAGTGGCTAAGTCTAATGGGCTTAGCGTGAGGGTGCCAGCAATAATGCCCTTAGAGAAAGATAAGTTGGCTCTCCAGAAGGTGTTGGAGAAGCTGACTGAGTTGTCAGCTAAAGCAAGGGAGGAGGAAACATCTGGCAACACTTCAGAGGCGGTAACCAAGGTGCTGAAAGGTTCCAGAAAGGTCAACAAGAAGTTGAAGTGGACCTGGAAGGCGCGGGAAGCTTTTAGACTCCAAATTGAGCTAAGTGGCGCTTTGTCCCAACCTGCAAAGGACATTTTGGAAATGGCTGCTTCCCAAATGGGTGGGGTTCTCCCCATCACTCAATTGTGCAAGAGGCAGGCAACCATTAGGGATGTGGTTAGGAAAAAGCGCATGAGGCCCAAAGGGGAAGATGCGGAGGTGAAAGAGGTGTTGCCTGCTAGCAATAGTGGGCCAATGCCTTCTAACTAAATGTCTCCAACTAAAGTGGAGGGGTCTATCAAGGACCCTAGCAATGGTAAGATTCCGGAGGCTGCTGTGACTGAGCAGCCGCCACCCCATACCAGTCTAGTACTGGAAAGGGGAGGAATAAACGTGGTCTCGCTAAACCAGTTGAGGTGGAAGAGGATAGGGCCCCCTGGATCATGACACCAAAGCCTCTTTAGTTTTGAACCTGTGGCAATCAGGGTTGAATTTGCTAATGCGTGGGGTATGAATGAATTCAGACCGTGGCAGTGGGTGAAACTCCAATTGCAACAACATGGGATAGATATTGGCTTCCTCACTGAGACTAAGTCCAAACCTGGGGTGAAAGAGGCTGAGCTTTCCAGTTCCCTCTGGAGAAATCATTTTACCCTCACTTGGTGGATCAACTAAACTTGGACTCATCCTTAGGGGTGAGAAAGAGATAAGGGGAGAAACCAAAGGGGGGTATTTTGGTCTCTTGTGAGGACAAGGTCAAAGTGTTGAATAAAAGGGTATTGGTCCTGGAAGAGCAGTGGCAGTAATGTCACTGTTTAGAGTAATCAATTTGGTTTATTGGCATTTATGCGTCCAATTTTGGGTCTGAAAGGAAGGCTTATATCCAGAAGGTCGGCCTGAGGATTCAGGAGGAAGGAATTGGGGGGTCAGTAGTACTGGGAGGAGACATGATGTCATGGATATGGCAGAATAAGTTTAGACTGGCCTGCCAGTTGGTATGCGTGAGCACCAAAAAGCAAGCCAGAATGCCAGAGGCATTTCCGACTGAATGATTTGGTATGGAGCTGGGCAGTGGGAAATGACGAAGTGTTGGTGAAGCAATATGGTGAGAATGATCCCAATGACAAACCACACTGAACCCACTCCCGACCCAGGAGGTCTTGATGCAGGGGGCGTGTCACTGAATCAGTCTCAATAAGATCTCCAGCATATGGTGCCATCTCTACTGGGGTGACAAGGAGACGGATTCTCTCTTGCAATTGGTGGACATATGTCCACAAGATTCCCATGTATTGCTGGCCGGAAGTTAGTGATCAGGGGGTTGTAAAGCCAAAATTATTGGACTCGCTGAACCCAATTGATGACAGAGGGGCCCATAGTGACCAAGAGTACTGGTAGAGCCTATCCGGTGTACATATCGATGGGCCACCAGGGAAATGCCATAAGGGAAGCGGTCAAAAAAATAAATCTTATTTTTTGATAATTTTTATTTGAAGGTAAAAGTAAGAAAAATCGACCAACAATTTTCTCAGTGCTATGCAACTGATTAAATAATGGTTGCTTGGGGTAGTGACAAGATGGGATTGGGTCCCGCATTTTTGATCTAACCAGCAAATTGTTTAAAAATGAGCAGGTTTATTCCTTGAGAACCAACATCACAAAATTTGGCGGCAGGCCAAGTCTCTGTCAGTTTGATCTCAAACATCTGAACCAGGGTTCAGCTACGTTTCTGATGGTTGGCATGACAGCATTTGGCCCGATGAGTGACAGGATTCCCCCAAGGCCACCCTACATAGGGGTGGGTCCATTTGGTTGGGAACGGGTTAGGGATGCCCAACCCACCCGCACTCAGTCACTGAACAGTACGTTCAGTCAATGACAGCACATCAGCTGCAACACCCAAATTACCAACAGAGGACTTCATACCTCGTCAATGGCGCCCAATGTTAGTTCTATCATCTTATTGATCAAATTGGAGCCATCAGGTGCTCCAGCTAATACCGCAGTCTTCATGCCTTTCCAGCCATTTGAGATTTGCCATCGGCCAGATTGACACTCAAATTAGATTTGACCGATTTCAATTTGGCAATATTGGCATACTTCACTAATTCCCCACAACAGTTCTGCTGAGGTGAGTGTGGGCACCGGGGGTGGGATCTGAAGTGGGAGAGCTGTTACCCATCGCTCATCTACTACATGAGCGAGATCGCCCTGAATAATGAGGGTTACAGCCATCCTCTGTGGTGTCTTTTTACTTAGGAACAGGAAGATGGCCTGATCAAGAGCCAGGGGACATTCCCCAGGACTTACACATGAACTGTGTCTGCTTTAGGGATGACAGGGTTGGGGCTTCAGGAAACTGGAGTTCTGATCCTGGAGCCCACAAGTTGGCCAGTTTAATGTTCACCTTACCCTACTGGATTTGTGGAGAGCGGGCTATGGTGAGGAGGGGGAGACTGGGTAACTCATGTTCAGGGAGATCATTTTCTTACATCGACCTTGTGTCAGTGCCCTAGCCTCTCCTGAGTCGCTGCAAGTTGAATCTTCAGAATCATGATACAGGTGCTTCAGACCACAAACCTCTTGAACGGCAGATCAGTGACCCTCAGGTTGCTTCTGTGGGTGAAGGGATCTGGAGACTGAATCCTGAACTCCCAAAGTGGAGTCCAATTCAGGATGTCATGAGAAATGAGGTGAGGTGGTAAAGAAGTAAGATTGTGGGGAAGCCAAATGCGCCAGTATAATAATTGTGGATAAAGGCTGATATCATTATGGCTTGTAAAATCTTTGGGAGGCAGCTAGGAGCCATGCGTTTGAGGTATGAAACCTTGGAGAGGATTTTCAAGAGTACCTGAAAGCAGTCTGTGGTCATTGGGGCATCTGCCTACACGGCCAAGGATGAATTGTATGCGAAATTGATGGGAGCCTTCATGGTGAATCGCCTCAAACAAAGAAAGTCTAGGTGGGATGAGAATCTTAACAGCAATGTGGCTCAACTCTGCAAGCCAGTAGGGGCGTTTAGACCCTCGGCAAAGCTCTTGTCACATTGTGATGAGGGAGTTGAGGTGAAAGATGTAGCTCGCATGGATGAGGTAGCCAAGTCCTAATATGAGGAATTTTATGGCCCCTCTGAGAATGACCTGAAGGCATTCAAAGTACTCACAAGAGGACTGGGGGTCTGCTAATGGAGACTCAGCTGCAACAGTGTAGTAGGATCCACAAGTCAGAGGAGTCAGACGCCATTGGTAAAGGCAAGAATGGCAAGGCTCACTGGGAGGATGGGTTGATCATTGAGCTTAACAAGTTTTTTGGGCAGAAATTTCTGAAATGCTTCCTGAGCTATATAATCAACTCCTAGTCTCTGGTACAACTGAGCCGGCGTTTTCAAATGGTGTGGTATTGTTGTATAATAAGGGTGATCCCTCCCTCATGAGGAACTATTGACCTTTGACTCTGATTAACGCTGACTATAAGACCTTAATGAAGATCCTAGCCAATTGATCAAATGGGGTTATGGTGGATGTTGTTGAGAAAGAGCAGAATGGGTTTATCCCAGTACGCTCAATTACTAACAACTTGATGCTGCTTCACCTAATAGAAGAGTGGGAAAGGAAACAGTATGACCAGAGGGGGTGGCTACTGTTACTTGATCAAGAGAAGGCGTATGATTGGGTGAATCATGAGTTTCTTTGGGAAGTGGTAAAAAGGCTTGGAATCAAGGGGCATTTGTTGAGACTGCTTAAAGCGATTTATAGGGGAAGCCTCATCGGTTGTCAATATCAATGGGTCCTCTCCCACCCTTTTAAGGTGTTTAGGGGCGTGCATCAAGGAGACCCTCTATCTCTCTTGTTTTTGTTCTTACAATAAAGACCCTTTCAGTGGCTCTGTGAAAGTCAGACTGTAGGAATATTACCATCAATGATGAGGAGTACTCTCATTCAATGTTTGCAGATGATATGTGGATTTATGTTTTGTCAGAGGTGGAGGAGAAGGTGATGAAAATTCTGAAGATGTACCAGAACGCAAGAAACGTGAAGGTCAATCTGTCAAAATTTATGGCTTGGCCCATCAGCAGAAAGGCGACGTTGGGTGTGGCACCAAATAGCTCGATCCCCTGGATGGCAACAGGGGAGGAGTTTCTGAATCTCAGGTGCCCCATCCTTTGGTGGGCGTCGCTGCAAAAAAAATTTGGCTTAAACTTGAAGCGGACCTTAAAAAGTGGCTTGGAAGTGGCAATGGCTCAACTTATCTTATTGGGGCAGGGCCATTGTCATATACACTTTTATTCTTTCCTGACTATGGTACATTGCCATATTTGTTCCACTGCTGGCATCTTCCATCAGAAGAATACAAAGTTTAATTATCCATTTCTTTTTGGTGAGGGCGGGCGTCAAAAACCAATTTCTTTAACTTATGTCAGGAGGTGACGAAGGGGGCATCAGTCTGGTTAACTTCAGGAGTATGATCAAAGCAAATCAACTGAGGTGGATTGCACAGGTTGCTTGGGAGGGAAAATCCATTTGTTGGGTTCCAATATTGGAGGACTACCTCTTTAAGGCTTGCAAAGACAGTTCAAACAAGTATCTTGATGTCAGCTGGGGCATCAATAAAGGGGCCATTACAATCATGGGGAACCTACCAGGCTACTGGAAGGATTGCTTTAAAGCTTGGGAAGGCAACAAGGGTAAATTGGAGGGTGGAGAGTGGACCATCGAAAGGATCCATGCAATTCCCCTTTAGGGAAAAGCTTGTAGACTGGAGATGGAACCTTGTCTCCGTAAGGCCTTCAAGCACTTTATTGGGGTGGTTCACTGGGGGGACCTCCTTGATGGCGATGGCCAAATAGTGCTTAGGGTGGAAGCAGCTAACAATGTTGCCAGTGCCTCCAAGGTGCTGGTAAGGAAAGAATGGAATGTTGTGGAAGCAACTGAACTGACTTCTTGTTGGAGGGAAGCAATTCCTTCTATGGTTGCATTAGATGCTGGGGAAGCCAGTTCAGAAGGTTGTGGAGGGCAGGATTGGCGGGAGTTTCCAAGAGGAAGAGAAGGCTGGAGATACCCCAGTTGGGAAAGCCTCTTCGTCCTTTGGGACTGGCTCAAGGTGGAAGGTGGTAGTGGTGTCTTCCTCTCAGATGTCACAACTGCCAGGTTCCAGAAGAGAAAAGACAGAGAGCTTTCTCGATGTACTTGTCTCAGATCACTTTAAAAATGCGACCTGGTCTGATGAACCTGTGGAAGAGGAGGGTTAAGGGATGCTGGTCTATACCAGTTCAGAACTTTCACTTCCAACTCCGCAGTAACATCTTGGTCACTGGGGCGACTCTGCATAAGTGGAGTAAGCATAAGAAGGATGACCTTCTGTATGCCTGTAAGGTGTGCGTAGGGAGGAGACAGCAAAGCACATCTTCACAGAGTGTATGGTAGTGGATGCTGTGTGGAGTATTGTTCTATAGAAATGAAGCATTGTTAGATTTTGATGGTTTACTCAAAATAAACACTTTGAGAAAACCATCAATGCTGATAGATTACTCCCATTGATGGATCCTTTGATCCTTCCCGATTCATCTGCATAATCTGATAAATCAGATTCGCCTCATAACCACTCTGATTGCATCTGAGATATCCGATTATTGTAGCTAATAATAGCTATGATATAATCATATTATGGCTGTTTATGAGTCCACTTGGTTACAAAGTGGTCTCACGGAAAAAACTAAATTGCACCTCCTAAATTAGTGCACTAATCTTAATGCACTAAGGCAAAGTTGGGTTCTATTAATGAAATCAATTAAGTAAGCACTTAAACATAGATGTCCCAAATATGGGTAACTTAGTGCTATTGAGAGGCCTGCCAACGTCTCAATTAGGGGTGCGTCATCTTTTATGTTCATATATATATTATTCCCCATTTATTGTTAATCTGTCAAGTTATGACGTAGCTCTAATTGGGAAGATTTTATTGTTGGGTTTGCAACCCAAAATTGTCCTGATTATGAGAGTAAAATTGCCTTCAATTGGGATGAAACAATTGTTATTTTTAGTCAATTCATGGGCCAAATTGAGTTGGGGATTTTTCATAAATTATTGCCATGACCAGCAGAGGATTGGCATAATATGAATGAACTCATCTAATAGATGAGTTTGGTTAGGAGATGCCCAAGAGGTATATAATAATGGCGCCTGGTCAATTAGTAAAACATCATCTTTTACAATAAATATTGCTCATTAATAACTATTGTCGCTTAGTTTATTAATTATTGTTTCCATCTGGCATCTGCCTGATATTTGTATCTGTTGCCTTTACATCTATATTAGATAGTTGTGTGTGTTTATACTTCCCAAATAGAAGTACTCATTTGCCTGCTGGAGAAGTAGTCCCAATTATAGAGGAATAATTTCCTAATTTTGTACAAAGACAGAAGGTCTCATAATTTTTGTTGCCAGTAGACTTAAGAACAGTGAGAGTACTAGAGTTACTTGGCTTTTATTGAGGATTATTGGAGAATCTACTTCCCAATTATGAGCAGGAGGTCTAATTGAAAAGCGAGTTTTTATCCTCAAATTCATTATTAAGTCATTTTAGCTTGCACCATTGGCTGAAAACTTAACAAGCATACCAACCAGGGTGTAAGTTATCATCTGGTCATCTCACATGGCCAGAGATCCTGACTGCATATGCCCACCAAGTCTTCTTGCAGACAAGGAGAGGTTCAGGGTCTGGTGAACGATATGGGGGGCGATGTATGGTCTATGTCTTGCCAGAAACCAGCGTTGCTTCCCTTCAGAAGGAATCCAGACAACAAGCTCCCTGGCCATAGTCAAGCGATGGCTAAAAATATCTGTAGAAAGCTATGGAAATCCTCTTTACTCAAGTAAATCCAACTTGGGGGTCAGTCTGGTCTCATTCCTTGCAGTAAGGAATGGGAGGCATATCACTGAACTGGCTGGGTAGCCTTTGCTGCCTGGTATACCAAACAGGGAGGAATATGTCAGTTTTCGGGGTGGTGTGATCCATCCCACCCATGGTCAGGCCCACTTCTGTGGTGCTAAGATTCGCGCAGCCCCAGTGTGGTGGGGGCAAACCCCCAGGTATTACCCCAAAAAGTTGCATGCGCTGGGTGCCCTAATGGGCACACAAAAACTCAAAGATATCATATGATTGGAATAGTATAACAAAGGGCGTTTCTGCCTGGGTAGAATGCTGCCTAGTATGCGCTCAATAAAAATCTTACAGAATGGGCATAATGGACTATTACACATACTTCAACAAACGGCAGGACCTTAAAGTTCAATATCAGTGTACTTCATTTTTGGTCTGCCTACATCCAAAGGTTTTAACTCAATCATGATGGTTATAGATAGTCCTACAAGATACGCCTTATTTATCCCTTGCTTGATGACAACCACAGCTGAGAACACGGCTTTCAGATTGTATCCCATGTTTTCACTATGTTTGGAGTACCACAAGAAGTGATAAAAAACAGAAGACTTCACTCACCTTAAATTCTGGGACGCTCTTTGCTGAATGTTAAAAATTAAACCCTGAAAGTCATTATTGTACCACCATCAATCTGATGGAAAATGGTACAAACCAACCAGCCGCTTGAGAAATACTACATTTCTATGCTACCGCTTTCTGGGACACTTAGGCGGCTGATCTACTTAGCCAGATTAGCATACAATAACTCATTACATGCAACCATGGGGATGTCACTGATGTATGCCAACTGGGTTAAAACCCAGCCTTCACTATTAACTCCGTAGATACACATGAAATTTCTGCGGCAGACAGCTCTATCATACACATTCAAAAAACATCAACTAGTGAAGAAGCAGTGGTTAAGGCTGCCCAGGACACCAAGCGTTTTGCCAACCAAAAATGCAGAGCAGCCTCAAGCTAATAGACAGCTGACCTTGTAGTGGTGCACACAAAGAACCTCATTCTAAGGTTTCATGCCAGAAGTTGGCTTTTAAAAGGTAAGGGCCATTCTTATCAGTAAGGTTTTAACAATGGATTTTTATACGTGGATCTTTTTCATTAGAAATTCATAAAGTTTTCACGCTTCCTTACTGTACTCTTTAAGTGTGAAAACTTGAATAAATTAAACTGATACTGATAGAGGGGGCACAGAAATTTGAGGTGAAGAATTCTAGATGCTCATAGAGTCAAGCGTGGAATCCAACAACTGTTGGCTTGAAAAAGGTATCCATCGTACAAAAACAGTTTGATCCCTGCCTGAGATTGCACAAACTGCTGAACTTTGATTGAGGATTTCTACCTCTGAAAACCTGACGCACCTGCTCCCTCAACTTCCAAGCCCACAACTAATGCAGCTAAAAACTTCCCTCACCACACAAGAACTATGTTTTGGTACAAGCGCTGGAAGAGAGAGTATACCTTTCTTTCTAGGAAAGGTTAATGCAAGGGTATTTACCATGGCCATAAAATTGAACATTGTAATACATCCTTTTTGATCAAGAAAATGGAAGGGCCCCTCACATTACCACTAGTGAAGATACTGGACTTAAGTCATACTATAGATGAACGCTTGGTGTCCAACACTCCCTGATTGCGTTTAACCCCACCTCAAATTGACAAAAATCCCAATCCTGGTATATTTTAAATTATTTTGACTCAGTTGGAAAAAATGAAAATGTTTTTGGAGAAATCCACAAGAAATTTAGTAGATAAAAATTGTTTTCTGAAAGGGGAAAAACTTTACGCTTGATCTAAAGTAAATATACTGAGCACCCAATTCAATTTTTCACAAACTACACAAATTCTATGGATGAAGCTAGGATGCTGGTTCCTGTAAAGACTGAAAGATTGCCGGATTAAACTGCATTTAACTCATATGCCTTTTCCAAAACAGAAGACTAAGACGCGATCTTGTGCTAAGTTATCAGTATTATTAAGACGCATGCACTCATCTAGTTGTCACAAATAGCCTTCAGCCCCCTTACTCACTTCTATGAAAGTATAAAAACACAGCAATATACTTATAATATAGGGGTAGGTTATTTGTTATATCCTTAATAAAGAATTAATTATACTACAGAAAAACTTTTTGATTTATTGATTGTAAAATACTCTGCCCTTTCTGAAGAAATTGCTGCAACCTATGGGAGGCCCTCGCTCATTTATCTCTGCATTGGAGTGACCATATCTATGGTGATTCTGAGTTAGCATCGCTCAGCATAGAAAACCAAGAAAACCACCTCCAGTAAATGTTGCAACAGTCATATGTTTGAGAAAACGTATACATGAATAATTGTTTAAAATGAACATCTAATCATATAATCTGCTCTGCCACATTTAAGATGTAAGTAATAAAGTAATATGGCGGATTAAAATATTGAAGTACCAAATAAATTCATTACATAGCTGCTGCTCCTCATTACCAGGTGCAATCCCAGGCCAATCCTTGCTTTTATTCTAACCCACCCCACAAAGTTCCAACCAGCCGCCCCATCCAACCCATCCAGCCTCCCATAAGAGTTAGAAGCATGGTCAAGACTATTGCTGTAATCAGTTTATTGGTTGGAATGAATTTGATGTTTTTCAACAAGTATTTACTACATCTATGCCCCATGGATCCTACTCAAGCATGATCAGAATAGTGATGCCGTGCAGATTGTGGTTTTATTATGGGTATTGCATTACCCCAATGGAAGCCAAATCTACCCTTGGCACATTGGCTGTCTGACAGAGTTAAAAAGTATGATCTAAGATAAACTTATTTTCAAGGGCTAAAAAATGCAAGAGAGCATTATCACTAGGCATATGCAATTAATAATGAATTATCAACTTAAAAATTGTTAATATATCTCTTTCATCTATAAGTTGATTGTCCTTATATCATGTAATACCTCATAGTATACATAAATTCGCTTACTTTAATATGCTTTTTGTACCTCTATTGTAAATTTATTTTTAACATTAATTAATTAAATCATATATGATTGAACCATATATAACAAGTTGATTAGGTTTCTGTAGTTTAGTTATTATAATTATAATTTAAGATAAACTTATCATTGTCTCACAGATTCCAACCTTCCAATTCTCACCCTATCTAGCACAACGGTCTATACTTTTATTGTCTAGATTTACCAAATACCAATGAATATGAGAGCCAATTAATCATATAATTCTATGCTTGATGGGGTAAAATTTATTATAGACATTATTTTTGAAGCTCTAATTATAAAAAAACTATAGTATTATAACAATTATTATAATTGGTGCTGGTTGTTTTTCTCTTTTAGATGATATAGCCTTTATTTCTTTACAAAAAATGCATAAGACACTAGTATATAACCTTTTCTGACAAGACGGTTCAAACAGTACCGTTTGTTATGTAATACTTCAGGCCCATATAGATACTATAATGCTACAAATTTATTAAAGCATGAAGTGCAACTATGATTACAAAGTATACTATATGATATTTATACAGTCTAAAATATCATTAACCTATCATGTAAAGCTATGTCAGCTTACAAAATCTTTTTTTACTACTGGCTCTGGCTAATATATTAATCTTACTTCTAAGCTAAAACTTTTTACTCCTCCTGCTGCTGTGTTAAACTCATTTTTTGGTCTTAACCATTTAGAAATATTCATTCTCATGTTGGTTTTTATTTCTTTCCTATAATAAAATTTCATGACAGTGATGCTGCATCAGCTTAATAGAGTTGTAGTTTATCATGTTCTTTAAAAAACTCTTTTGATTCCTTTGCAGCCTTTTTTATATAAACCTATTTACATAATTTTTACTTATACATAAATTAGATTGATTTGTAAATATATACCTTTTTTGATAAATGTTATCATCTGTAGATATTTGCTTCTTGTAAGTAATTTATTGTTTGTGGATTTCATAATCTTTTTATTAACAAATTTAATATTTCACTGTATTTAACTGAGGTAAGCCGACTAGGGGATGGACATTACCAAATATATGTGAAACTAAGAGAATAACTAACAAATAGAAAAACTGGGCACCCCAGGGTACTCAAGTTACCCCTGTTGCCAGCGGGACTGCCAGGTATGGGGGTTGGTGCACTACTCTGAGGGGGTTTCCCCTGCTATGGAGCAGGTGTGAAGGAAAGGGTCTGTGTGGAGGAACCAGAGTGGGAACCATGACTTATGAGCGCCTTTTGTCTTGGTCTCATATATCCATAGAGCCAGGCTTGGAAGTTCTTTAGTAAGTGGACATGGAATCTGTTAATAATCCCATGAATGGTTGGGACCGTGCCCTTGAACGCATCTAATGCAATTGTGTGGATTGTCCACATTGCAATGGGTATTATTAGGGAACAGAGGGTAGATGGGATTGGTGACTCGATCTGGAGCGCGAAGATACTTTTTGATATTGAGAATTCCTGTTCGTTTTGGATCTTAAGCAGGCGTGCGACTTCCTGCCATATAGCTTTGGTTGGGGGGCATGTTTCTAGGCGGTGATGTAGGAATCCCTCCCCTCCACATACTGCACATGTTTTGTGGAGGGAGTTGGAGCAGTCCACCATCCTATAGGTCCTTCTCAAACAGCGCCAGGCGTTTGCTCTTATCCTTGGCTGTAGGAGTGGGTGGTGTGTCATTTTCCACATTGCTTTCTGTGTGGTTAAGTCATAAGGAATGTCCAGCATATCTAGGCATTATATCCTAGCTATACTTGGGGTTGTTGCGAGCATATCCCTCTGGGGGTGGTTTTCTGGGTTTCTTAATATGAATTGGGGGCTGGGTCGTCCCTTCCCTGTATAGTACCCATGTTCCCTATGGCCCACCCCATACGGCGGATAGTTCAGAGGATATGTTTGAAATGAGGGGAGGTTCCATGCTGACCTGTTGCAGTAGGGTGCTTGGCAAGGTACGAAAGTAGTCTGGGTGGACTATGTGGGTTGGTTAATTTGAGCACCAGTGCAAAGTTAGTCCTTGCTGCTCTGGACCAATGTTGTTGCGGGAGGTCTGGAGCAAGGATTTCCTTTATCCAGGTACCTAGGATGTGATTGGCATGGCTCTCAAAATCTATTAGTCCCATGCCTCCACTTGAGCGTGGGCCAAATAGTGTTTCCATCCGTATAGGAGGGTGAGAGCCAGGCCACAGCCAGCCCTGGATAAGCGCGAGAATTGAGGTTATAAAGGTAGGTGAGAAGGCTATCGCATGGGCCTGGTACCACAGTATTGGGAGGATGAGCGAGTTAGCAACTGTAACTCGTCCTGTTAGTCCTGGGGTTCTCCCCTTGAGGGAGGCTACGCGTTTGGATACCCTTTGTAACAGGTTACTTTCCATTGTCACATTAGCATATCCCCCTGATTCTAACCAGATTCCAAGGTGTCGGACAGGAGTGGTGGTGGGAGGTGTTGCAAAGGGTAAAATAATTGGGTTTTTTTTTCGAGTGTTGGTGTGAGGTTCTGATGTTGTGGCCCAATTGTTTGTGTATTTGCCTAAGAGGATGATTTATGTCTTCATATTGTTGAGTGATGCATTTCTCACCTTGGAGTATTCCTCTAGAGTGTGTTCCAGCTGTCAGGCATCTTCATTGTTTGCTATACCTGCTATGCAGTCATCTGCAAAGGCCAGTGTCTTGACTGTTGGTTGTCCTTGTGCGGTTATCCCCATGAGACGTGAGTCAGTTACTAGGAGGAGCGGGTCAAAGCTGAAATTGTATAGCTTTAGGCTGAGGGGATCCCCTTGTTTGAGCCCTCTGTGTGGTTTTTAAATGTGTGGTTTGATATTGTTTGTTAGGAATCCAGGGACGCATACAGCCATGGTTGCAGATTCTGTTAGGAGCATCGCCCATTTTATGAATCTTAGTGGGAGTTTGAAGGCATGTAGACATTCTTTTAGGTATGGCCAGCTAACACGGTCATACGCCTTTTACTGATCCAAGAAGACCAGGGCACCAGTTGCTTTGGATTGGCAAATGTTTGCAACAGGGTGTATGTTGTTCCAGACTGAACGCCCTGGTATAAACCCAAACTGGTTGGGTGATAGGACGTCAGATGCAATTGCGCCTAATCTAGCTGCTAAAATTCTTGTTAGAATTTTTGTGTCAGTGTTGAAGAGTGCAATTGGGCACCAGTTGCCCAGGTCCAACTTGTCACCCTTTTTATAAAAGGTTATAATGTAGGATTCATGGCCTCCTGGTAATAGGCGTGTTTCCAATAATATCTAGTTCATATACGCCAATAGAAGGGGGCAATTTGTTGAAAATATTTTTTGTAAAATTCGTAGGGTATCCCATCAGGCCCTGGGCATTTCCTACATGGTGCACCGCGAATTGTCTCCCAAAGCTCCTCCCGTGTAATAAGGGATAGTATATTATATTTGGTGGTGTACTTTGTATCTTGGTAGTTTGTATAAATTCTTTAATTTTTTGTGGATCTGTTGGCATATCGTAATATAATTTGGTGTAATAGCGGTGTACTTCCGCCTTGACCTCCTCAGGGTCAGTTGCCACAGTGCCGTTGGTCTTGTGGACCTGTGTGCATGTGGGCTGGTTTCCGTGGGAGTGGAATTGGTGGAAAAAGTATGTCAAACAGGTTTCACCCTCCTTTATGAACTTACCTTTGTTTGATACTTTGATTCTGTGTTGGTGTTCAAAGATGAGATTGTTAAGTCAGGCTGAAATTTCTGCCCATTTGCGTCCCCAATTAGGGGCTATAGCCTGATCTCAGACTATTTATTTCCAGGTAGTCTATTTCTGCCAAGGTACGCTTGATTGTGGCTGTGTTCGTGGTGGACTTGCATGATGCAATATGTCAGGTTTTGTTGATTAAATCTTTTTTGAAATTTTCCCATGTTCTGATGGGATCTGAAGTGAATGGGGTTGTAAATTCTAGGTTTGTAGCCTTGTTTTCAACCCAGTCAGATATCTCGGGAAATTTTATATTTTCTGGGTGAAGCTTTCTCCAAGGTGACACCTGTATGTGGGATTGGGTTGGCACTAACTGCACCATAACTAATCGGTGGTCAGAAAAATTGATCTTTTTTGTTGTAAATTTGGAGATTCTTGAGTGGTGGGATTGTGGGATGAATATGTGGTCAATATGACTCATTGATATGAGCAGTCCCTCACATATGTTGGGTCTCGTCATGTGGGGAAGGATTGGTGAATTGGGGGGAAGAGCAACCTGTAAGCCAAGAGATGCATTCATTGTGCGATATTCAATGTGTCCAGGTGGGTATCCCCTGGGATTAGGCCATCAATCTATATTGGGGTTATCCCAGCAGTTGAAATCGCCTAACATGATGATATCTGGTGGGAGGGTGAGAGTAAATTTTTTTTTCAAAAAATTGTTTTCTTTCAGTTGCAGTGCACAGTGCTTAGATACATGCTAACGAAATTATTTCATCTTGGCATGTGATTGTTGCTACCAGGACTCAACTGTGCAAGTATAATGATGAATTTGTAATTTTTAATTTTTTGTTGTTTTGGACTAACACCCCACAGTGAGACGTCCATACTGATATTGTGATGGTGCGACCCTGGTTGACCAGGATTCTTCTTCCCCTTGTAGGCAGTGGGTTTCTTGGATGGCCAAGATGTCTACAAGAGGTCTTCACAGGAATGCCAGCTTTTTGGCTTGGGACGTATGAGCCCTGGCTCCCACGATGTTTAATGTCCCTATTGACACTGAGGTGCCCACGGCGCCTCAGGAGCGGTTGGGAGGACCCTCTGGCCCTATCCCACCGCAGCACATTTTGGCCATGCTCTGCGTCTGTACTCCAACTCTTTCACTGCCATTGTTGGTTCCCTTGATCTGACCTAATGATTCAGGGAATTGCAGTTTGTTGCATTTGCGTCAACTTTTCCTTCACAGGTCTCATGTTGATTTGATGCGGGTTGTTGATTGGATTTTATAAATTTGAGGTTCAACTTTGTTGCATTGTGCACCACATTTTCACCCAAATTGCGATTGCATTGTTCCTCAGTATGTGCATGACTGATGACGCTTTGTGGCTCAGTCTGGTTACTGTGAAAATTTTTGACCTGGGCATATTGTTCTTATTAATTTGTTCAGTGAATATCCAAAATATTCTCCCAAATTTGTCCGTGGTTAATGGCAGACTCCGCGTGTGCCACCGCTTTGGCCGCTGCTCTCTTGCGGGCTTTTTGTGCTGCTTTACGCTGTTTACTTGTAACTGGGTCCACGATGGAGTATAGTCCATCTTCACCCCAGCGGAATGGGTGGTGGCCATCAGTCATTTTGGCGAAGTTTTTATTATCTTCATCAATAGCTTCTTCACAAAAATCATCTTCCATTAAGCCCACTTTCACAGGGCATGCATGTTCCTTGTGGCCCAGTGAGCCACAGTGGTTGCAAATGGGTGGTGCGCGTTCTGGTGTAACTCGGAATGCAGCTGACTGGCCCCCATCTGCAAAGTGAAATTCTGCTGCGTGGGGAATTCTGGATAAATCCTCTTCCACTTCTGGGAAGGGGTTGATTACAGCAATAGCTTTGCCCGTGCACAGGTTGGGCATTAAGCGAAATCACTGTAATTTGAGTTGATGGATTTCTCCGTAGGCCATGAGACCTTTGCGGAGCTCCTCCTTGATTACCTTATGAGGAAGGTTGGTGGGGAGCGAGTCAAAGGAGATGAACAAACTTTTCACTTTGTTCCATCTGGTGTGCGCGGTGCGCACAATTTTTGCCCTCAGGGAGGGCAATTTCCACGCAGATTTTTGCTGCGGCATCAGCTTCACCAGCTGTTTTAAAACCAATATCAATCCAGCTGCAGCCCATGTTGTTGGCAGCTATGTACACCGCATGAGGGAAAAGTGAGGGCTGTGCCTCACATGTTTTCTCCCACAGGGTCAGTGACTCATCCCCAAGGAAGAGTCTGATCCTGTGTTCCACCTTTGACAAAGGTTGGGTGAATTGAATGTACATGTATTGCGCGTGCTGTACAATAAATACCATAAACCCAGATGGTGTCTGAGTTTGCAATTTTTTTATGCTTGGGTTCCTGGTCCCCCTCCAGGGCGTTTCTTGCCCTTAGTTGCACAATTAAGCGCATCGCTTGCCACGACGCTTGCCCATGTTGTATTATTTTTGTTATTAAAGTCGCCCATCTTTCCTGTGTGTGATTATCCAAATTTGGTGTTTAAATTAAATCATAGTAACTAAAGTGATTGTTTTGAGAAAGAAAAGCTTAAAATTATCACTGTAATTATTTTTAAAACTTAAAGATCTTTGTAGGTTAATTAAATGAGACTTTTTACTTTTAAAACATTAGAAGGTTTACCTGCATCACTCAGGTTTATTTATTACCAGATGACTTGCACTGATTACTTTAATATTAAAGATAACACAAAACTGTTTACTCATATCTATGAACTTATCAAACTGATTAATCACTAACCACTTGCTCAATATGGTTAACATATCAAATCAAATAAAAACCATCAACCACTTAACTGAAACCAATTATATCTATTGAATTACTCTAATACTATCAAACAACTTGACAAAGCAAAGAACTTATCAATTTAACTAAAACCTACTAACCAGCTTCTTTCTGCTCAGCATAACTTTCTGAGCAAAATTATACAGATTTAAAAGTAAAACTCAATTGCCCACCATAGTTCCACCCAATGTCCTCAGATTTCCTACCAGCTGCCCCAGTGTGGGGCAGTGGCAAAAATCCCCCCGCCATCTTCCATCTGACAAGAAAACACTCTCAGACTGGCTTGCCCAGTCATACAAAACCCCTGGGATGATTCATTCTCCCAAGGTTCTCAACGTCCACCTTGCTCAAACCCAAGTGGTTCCCTGTTGCTCCCTGTTGCTCCCCTGGAGCAACATACATTTAAGCCTTAGAGTCAAATATGGGAAACTTTACCCTACCACTACCAAGCCATTATTGAAATGGCTCAGGCGGTGATGCATCTCGCCATATTTATAGACTTCCGCCCCTATAAGGGGTATTTTGATCTTGGATTCACCTATGAATCTAGTGCCACCACTGCGGCAACTGTTCCCCTGGTTTTCCAGGGTACTCCTCTCCCAACAACTCAGACCCAGCTCCCAGTGGACACCACTTTGGTGGTTCAGTTCTCTGGTTTGAACACCCACCTTCCCCCTGAGGTGCTCCACCAGGAGCTGATGGAAGGTTTGGCAGCCTATGGCTCCAACCCCTTCTTGTAATTTGTGATCCCAAATGGAGCCACACGCCTCACTGGGCCTCAGGAGTACCACAGCCAGCCCTGAATTAAACAAAATTGTCACATTGATTCTCCCTCATGCCGTTAACCCCTTTACCCCCAACCATCTGTTCTGGGCCTGCATCAAGGGTGGATGGACGATCTGTCCATCCTGTTTCGAGTTGGACCACTCAAAATGCAAGTGCCTATCCTAGCTGCTTCTGACAGCGCTGATTTTTCATCCGCTGGCCTCCAATCTGCCGCCCACCCTATGCCAGCTTCAGTATAGGGTATGATCCTACCTCCCCTTCCCCAAAGCCTAATGCTGCAGCTGCACCTGCAGCCCCCAATCAGCCTACTCCTCGCCCCAGTGCCACAAACACTCCATCTAATCAAGAACAGGATTGGACCCAGTTAATCACATGCATCCTCCAATGAATCAACCAATCCTCAAATATACACCGATTCCTCAATTCAATTCAACCAGAACCCATGGGAGTTATTGGCTGAAATCAATGAATCAGTAATTTCATTGAAGAGTCATCTCTTCAAATCAAAGAGTTCTGTAATGCAGAATGGGACACCAAATTCCCTCCTTGTTTATATGCCCACAGCCAAATGCCAAATCATTCTACAGCGACCACCAGCTTGCAGTAGAAACAGCTGCCACACAAGATTGCCATCCCCTCCACAAAGCTTCTGCCAAATCAGTGGTGATGCTCACAGGAGGTATTCCACCTCCTGTTATCCCCATAAATCTCACTCCAAAAGTAAGATTAATATGAATCATATTGGAATTTCGTGAGAAATTATGATAAACAGGCGCTATAAAGGCTATGAAATTATTAATTCCATGGCTCTAGCAATGCTTGACTTAAGTGCAATGAAGTTATTAGTTCTGTTGCGATGGATAATGCCAATTGAATATTTAGAATCCTATAGGAAAATAGACCAAAATTAAACTACATGAGATGAGAATTGAGGTACTTTATTAATTAAATATAGAGATATTTAAAGGGAAAATTTAGTGGTTCTTCGCAAGGATTTCCTTGATCCACCCAAGGTAAGATTTTTCCTACCAGAGGACTGATATTGTTGATTATCATATCTAATAGAGCTCTAGTTAGATGTAATCAACCTTCTTAATGAAGCCTAGCCCCATCAAAATGATTATTCATTTTGAATTGCTTGGCCATCTCGAATTATTGAGTTTCTTTGGGTTGATTAGATTCACCCATCATAGGAGGTAAATAACATCGAAGAGTTATCTTTGATCAAATTGAGAATTTGTTTTAGATTTCTCCATCTTATTAGACTGAGATATTGAATCTCAATCTAGAGTACTTTTGGTCATCCTAGTTGTATCTCCAACAATGCCCCTTCAAGATCTTGCCTAGGGGGCACATACTTGCAAAGAAACCTACTATGCACTTTATTGATAACAGTACCAGTATCAATAGAGGTAATGGAGTATTCAACACCCTGACAATAGATAATATGGTAAGGACCAGCCCATATAGGGGTCCAGGTCATGAATTCTTCCTCCTGGCCTATGGTGGTAGAAGAGTACAAGGTCTCTGACTTAATATTCTGGTAACGTAGGTCTACTAGCGTTGGTCTGGGTTCCTTCCTTCAAGGTGGTAGCAGCAAGGGAACTTGAAGCTAATGCTTGTAACCAGATTATTTCATCATCCAGTCTCCTCATCGCTAAATCATTGGTTTGCGGGGTAGCCTCTTCAAGTATAGGTTTACACTTGAAGGGAGGATAGGTTCCCGACCATATAAAGCTTTAAACGGAGACATTCTAATAACACAATGGTAGCTAACTCTATAAGCTAATATCGCACTGGGTAAGTATAGGTTCATACCTACTAGGATCATTGGAAGCCATCTTTTGAAGAATGGCTATGAGGGTACCGTTTGCTCACTTGATGGCACCATTAGTGGAAGGATTATATGGGGACGTGAATAACTGATAGGTACCCATTAATTTGGTAAGCTCAGCTACCACCTGAGATATGAAATTGTTCCCATTATCTAATAACAGGACTCTTGGCTGCCATGCCTGGTGAAAAACTTGTTTAAAAAGGAAAGACACTGTAGTCTTGGCGGTGACCGCGGAGACTGAGATACCTTCAATCCGTTTAGAGAAATGATTGATAGCTAATAGAATAATTTGTTATTTATAGGTGACCATAGGGAGAGGACCTACTACGTCAATACTCATAGTAGAGAAGGGTTCAGAAGGTCCTATAATTTGGTGTTGGAACATCGGATTTCCTCCACGTTGTTGTTGGCATTTAAGGCATGAATCTAGTACATCATGTACAGATTCCAGCATTTTATCCCAGTAACAATGATTTTTTAACCATTGGAGGGTCTTAGCGACAGCTCCATGGCCTACAGTTTGGTGGGCCTCCATGATAGTGTCAGTCCTCGCAGAAGGCTGAATAAAGGGCAACCACTTAGATCCCAACTTTTTGTATAGAGAACCTTCATTGACCTGAGTATCCTCAGTTAAGAATTGTAACTTAGAGACAACATCCTTAAATTCATGGAACCAGAGCTCAGGTCTACCGATCAGGTCATAAATGCAATCCTCCTCTGCAGAAGATAACGTTAAGATAGGCAATCAAGAAAGGCCATCAGCATTTTGATGTATAGCCCCAGCGCGATGTTGAATGGTAAAATCGTAATTTTGGAGCTTTAAGGCCCACCTGGCTAAGCGCCCATCAGGATCCTTCATTTGTTGCAACCACTTCAGGGAAGCGTGATCCATCACAATAGTGAAATGCTTGCCATATAGATAGGGGTGGAAATGCTTGATAGCGGCCAAAACAGCAAGGCTTTCTCTCCAGAAACGCTATAATTGCATTCAGCTTTAGACAGGGTTTTACTATAGTATGCGATGGGGTGATTGACCAGTTTGATATCATGTTGAGTCAGAATGGCTCCAATAGCAATATCACTGGATCAGTAAATAGAATAAAGGGTTTGGAAAAGTCAGGATGGGATAAGATAGGTGCACTCAAAAGGGCTTGGCGCAACAGATCAAAGGATTGTTGCTGTGATTCTTCACATACAAAGGGAACTTCCTTATGCAAAAGGTAGACTAGCGGCTCTGCCATTTCTGAAAAATGGGGATGAATTTTCAGTAATAACCGACCATTCCTAAAAATACTTGGATATTGAGCAAGCTTTTGGGAACAAGCATGTCCAAAATAGATTGTACCTTATTAGATAAGGGTAAAATACCCTCGCAATTAACCTTATTCCCTAAAAATTCCATCTCAGTCTTAAAAAAAGCACACTTCAAAGGTTTAAGCTTAAGAGAGGCATGACGCAGTTGGCCAAAAACTTCCTTCAAATGAGCCAAATGCTCATTAAAAATGCGTGAAAAAACAGTAACATCATCTAGATAAACTAAAACACAAGAAAGCTTCAAATTCCCAAACGAGCCATCCATGGCTCGTTGAAATGTAGCAGAGGCATTGCAAAGCCCCTGCGGCATATGAGTAGGCTCAAATAGCCCCTCACTAGAGATCAAAACACATTTTTGATGGTCTTTTGGGGCAAAATCAATCTGCCAATAACCGCTTGCAAGGTCCATAGCTGAGAAATATTGGGACTCAGACAATAGCCTATAGAAATCATCTATATGAGGAAGAGGATAATAATTCTTTTGAGTAACAGCATTGAATCGATGATAGTTCATAACCACTCGGTGGCCCCCATCTTTCTTCCAGATGAGTAGTAGAGGGGAAGCTCAGGGACTTTTAGAAGGTGTTAATAGTTCAGCATCAAGAAGTTGCTTCAGCTCCACTGAGACCTGAGCCTCCTCGACTTTAGATTTGTGATATGGTTGAGCTCAGATAGGGGGAGTATCCTCAGTTTTCACCTGATGCTGTACCTCTTTCTTTTTTTAGTACTAGAGATGCTGTACCTCTTTCATTAGGCCAAAATCTCCAGGACCTTGAGCAAAGATATCCACATTTTCTTCAATCAGAGCCTCAGCTTCCAGCTGTTGTTCTGAAGTGAGTGAATCCCCAGATTTGACACCAAATCTAGCAACGATAGGGGGATCTTCCAGCCCAAATTCGTGTAGATCTCCATATCCCAAGATGGACAATGAGTCTCTCACAGGAGTAGGCCTCACATAGGCGATGGGATTATTGCGATTCAATCGCATTGGTTGAGAAGTGAGATAAGCCAATAGAACTAAAACAGTTCCATCGTAGGCAGGATCAAGTATACCATGGCAAGGTAAAGCCTCCAAATGAGAAGGATTTGGGTTACCAAAGATCTCTAACACATGATCACTGGGTAAAAATACTTGAACTCCTGTATCAATGATGACTTGAGCTTTAGGGGTAATGGTAATTGGAGAGTTAGAATATAGCAGCATTCCCTCGGTGGCACAAACTAATGGAGGTTGAAGTATAGTCCTTAGACCCAGGAATAGGTATTCAAGATGTGAGATTGAAGTGGGGTATTCCAGTAAGCAGACACGTCGCTTAAGTTTTCCTTTGGTATTGGGAACATCATGTAGAATTAAAGGTACCTTGTATCCAATTAAAGATAGGTATTTGTCCTTAATATTGATGATCACATCAAAATTGGTGAGAAACTTAGTTCCCAAGAGCAGATCGTAGCATTTGTTATCCAACACCACTGCAGAGGCTGACACAACCAGCTTCCCAAAGCGCATTGGAAGAGTGGAATAGACTTCTATAGATTTAGTATAGGTATGTCCAGCGGTTCCATAGTCTTGATAATGGTTCAAGTCCAGCGCCAATTTGATCTTCTTCATAAGTTTGGACAAGATTACATTGATGGGCGATCCCGTATCAATGATAGCCAAAACTTTTACCTTATGCATGATTACTTCCACCTGGGTCACATCAGTGCCAAAGTTTGGGATAGAAAACATTGAGGGATTAATCGATTGAATAGAATTAGAAGTAGAAGAAGAAGCATAAGCAGAAAAAGTGTCTTTGTTGGATATTTCATCAGGAATATCAAGCTCATCAGGAGCAGATACCACATAACAATTGGTAGAAGAATCAATAGGTTCTGACTGAGGCGCCTGAGGTAGGTCAGCACAGGGAGTATCATGCCCTATGCTGACTCCTCTTCTTTCAAATCCTCTGACTGTTTTTTCCAACATTGAGATACCACATGGCCCACAAGACACAATAAGTGCACAGCTCCTTCTTCAGTTTGAGTTTAGGTTTAGGTGGCATTGCATGGATGTGAGAATGTGGGTTATTAGAGGAGCTCAGATGTACTACTCCATTAGGAATCTCCATAAGCGCTTCCTTAATGTCAATAATGGAGCTGAAGTTTCGTTTTAGGGACTTCAGATGTAATAATAACTGAGTGTGAGAAGCAAACGCACTCATTACAGCTGATATAGCATCATCAACAGTAATCTTGGCATAAGTGGTAAGTGTTTGGGCCTCATGGTAGAATTGTTTTGAGAATTCCTGGATAGACTCTCCTCGTTTAATTTGAGTATTTATAAAGGCTTGCTTTTGGTTGGAAAGGATTTGGTTGCTCCCAAATTCCTTGATGAGAGCGGTTTTCACTTGAGCCCAAGTAGTACAGACCTTAAGATGAGGAACCATGATCTCTTGCACAACTGACTTAGATAAGAGGTAGCGTGGCGGATCTTCTGCTGATCAGTAGCTCCATCCATGGCGCGTTCATATATGAAAAGGAAAGAATGGATGCTACCTTCACCCAGTTCAAACTTATCTTTGAAGGTAGGTTTGAAGAGGGTGGATTCCATGTTCAAAACGTGTACACCCAATACCGTGACAGGTCCAGCCTCGGAGGGTTCAGACTCTGTAAAATGGTCTTGAGGGGGAGCACGATCAACCTGTTGT
The DNA here is from genome assembly GCA_022478985.1 of Massospora cicadina. Lineage (NCBI taxonomy): Eukaryota > Fungi > Entomophthoromycota > Entomophthoromycetes > Entomophthorales > Entomophthoraceae > Massospora > Massospora cicadina. The sequence goes on along the minus strand of JAKSZP010004045.1, from coordinate 8,707 downwards.
CTTAAGTGGTTCAAGTCATCTTGTAAATTGTGGACCCATTGGTTGAGATGGTCATTTGTATGCGCTCAGGTTAAGTTAGAAATTGCAGCAACCATCTCTGATTGCTTGGTCTCAAGTACTTCACATTTAGCAGCCAACTGTACCATGGATGCTGTCAATGAGGCAAGCCGGGTTTCTTGAGTAGTTTGATTTGCATCGCATAGCCAATGTGCATTAATAACACCATCCAATAGATTGATTAAAGAATAGTATGGATTGGTTGGAAGACCTTCCAAGGATAAGAAACACCCTTGAGCTATGGCTTGGATTTGGGTTTCTAGTGCTTGTACTCGAGATACTAAGAGTATTGAAGGTTCAGAATTGGATGTTGGAAGCGAGGAGCCAGGGGGACCAGGAGGTCCTGGGGGTCCTTGCAACCCATCTCTTCCTGAAGGACCTGGAGGGCCTTGTTGACCCATTGGACCAGGGGGACCACGTTCCCCAGGTGGTCCCAGAATTACCAATGGAGAACTAGGTGGTCCCAGAGGTCCTTGAGGACCAGCTGGGCCGGATCCACCTTCTCTGATTGTATCCACAACTCAGATCAGTTGTTGGAGGATTACATCAAGTTCCTTGGGCGGTCATCATTTTGGGCTTGTAATATTCCCAGATGTCTCATAATCTCAGCTTCGAGGGTAGAGATTCAGTTTTGGATGGGGGTAGCAGCATCACAAACCTGTTGTGAGATTTCTTGGCCAATGTAGGCCACAACGCCATTGTCAATTCTCACCAAATGGTTGTGAAGTTCGTTGATCTTTCTTCTATTTATTGAGAATTGCTTCCCAATTATCCCATTCAAAGTTAGACGCTGTTTAATAGATTGAGGATAGTTGATGGTGAAATTGTTGCGCCAGAGTCAACTGGCGCTTAATCTCAAGGTGGTGCAACCCCAAGATCTGGAGTACATGGTATATAGCAGGATGTACATAATGCTGGAGGTACTGTTCAGTTGTATCCACACCAACTTTGGTAGGCTGTAACACCGCTTGGTTGTATAAACTCATAATATTGTTAGAAACTTTGGATGCTCAGTCATGATTAGGACAAGCGCCAGGCTGGATAGCCCCTCTTATCAAGCCTTTGACTGTTTCCTCTACATTAGCGGCTTGAATCTGATAATTAGTTTAGTCAGGTCCCTCAATGGTCAAGGTCATAAAATCTTGAAATTGAATATGGCTGATATTTGCTGAAGGCAAATCTTGCCAGTTTTAGTGTACCCATTGGGAGATACTCATAGATTCCTCAGAAGAGGGGCTTTCTTCGCTAGACATATTCCTCATTGTGTAAGTATGTTTTACCAGGTAGCCTCAGAAGCAGACCTGGCAGGGAGCACCAATATAGGAATTTTATGAGAAATTATGATAAACAGGTGCTACAAAGGCTATGAAATTATTAATTCCATGGCTCTAGCAATGCTTGGCTTAAGTGCAATGAAGTAAATTAGTTCTGTTGTGATGGATAATGCCAATTGAATATTTATAATCCCGAAGGAAAATAGAAAAAAATTAAACTATGCGAGATGAGAATTGAGGTACTTTATTAATTAAAAACTAGAGATATTTATAGGTAAAATTTATTGGTTCTTTGTGAGGATTTCTTTGATCCACCCAAGGTAAGATCTTTCCTACCAGAGGATTGATATTGTTGATTATCATATCTAATAGAGCTCTAGTTAGATGTAATCAACCTTCTTAATGAAGCCTAGCCCCATCAAAATGATTATTCATTTTGAATTGCTTGGCCATCTCGAATTATTGAGTTTCTTTGGGTTGATTAGATTCACCCATCATAGGAGGTACTTAACATCGAAGAGTCTATATTTGATCAAATTGAGGATTTGTTTTAGATTTCTCCATCTTATTAGACTGAGATATTGAATCTCAATCTAGAGTACTTTTGGTCATCCTAGTTGTATCTCAAACAAATCAAAAGCATAAAAATGTCAATGATGCTATCCAGAATGTGGTAATTGTAGCATGGAATCCTAAAGCTAAGATTACCTGAATCAATATTGCCACATTTGTTAAACTACAAGATGCCCACACTAGAGCCAAAAAAGCTTTAGCTAAATATTACTGCCATTTATATAGTTGGAATCTCTCAGAAATACCAATCATTAGTGATATTGAACCACATACCGCCAATGCCCCAATGCCATTGCTATCTGCCTTGACATGTACCCTACTCTGGGATAAGGAAGATGCTGCCAAAGGTGAGCCCCCAGATCCCCCTCCCCTTCCACCATGGAGGGATAAGCAGTCTCCGCTGCCCACCTGGATGGTTGTTTCATTTGGTGTGTTTTGGAATCCGCTCATTTGGGAATTTTGTTTGAATCAATTAATTATGTTAGTTTTAGCTTTAGTTTTTAATTTGGTAATGTCCGTCCCCTGGTCAGCTTAACTCAATTAAATAAAATAAAACCTACCAACCACTCTGCCAAAACCCATTAGATGCAAATAACAACCAAATTTCATACCTCAGCCAGATAAAATTAAGCTTTTTCTAAATTAATCAAAGTTAACCAACGCTCAGCTAAATTTAATTTAAATATCAAGTCAATAAAAAACCCACTGGCCACTTACTTAAACCTATTGGATCTATCAAATTGAATAAAAAGCTAACCACTTGGCGTTAAAATGAAATTTATTGGATCAATCAAATACCACCAAATTTCTAACCAAAACATCTTTATATTAAAAAATCAATATGTCTACATGTGGCATAGCAGGGAGGATACCCTAGTGGTAGAGTATGGACCCTCTACCACTGCCTCCCAAGTTCAATCCCAGTAATGGACTTTGAGTAGGGGATGATTTTGACTGTTGGCTTTGCGCACCAATGCCCCAAACTGAGATAGTGAATAGCAAAGGCGGTCCATGGAGTTCCTGGCCTATCATACGCCGCGCATGGAGGTTTTCCAGGTTTTATCCTCCTTTCCCATATTCTACATTTCCCTAATTGGTGCGGTACCATCCCCAGGTCAGCCCACCTCAAATAAAATTTAAATCTATATGTGGCATAGCATCTTTTAACTAAAGCTTAAATTTTAACCTACTTGACACAGATAGTTTATGAATTGGGGAAACAACCTAAACATATATATTTTAAATTCATGATAGAAAAAAATTATATATTGTAGTTATTTTAAAAACAAACAGATGATCAATAGTCAAGCTAACATATCTTAAGGTGTAAGCACTTAAAATGAACTTGATTAAAAACTATTAAAATGCAGAAGTTAACTTTATATTGTCCAAAGCAAAACCAAAGTAAACGCAGATAAATGCTAACATTTTATAATTTGATACCTAAATTGGCTCATCATTTTGGTTTTAGTATTAACTATTGCTTGCAATATCATATTTAACTATCTATATATAGATAAACCATTAAACCGCTTAGCTAAAACCATTGAATATACAAATCAACCTATCTTTAACTTTTTCAATTTATTTGTGGTATGCCGACCAGGGGATGGATAGTACCAATCACAACACTCAAAACGACAAAACAAACTACTAACCAGGTGGGAAGCAGAAACTGCTTAACCCACCATGACAGAGGGTGAGGAGGGGTTGGGGGGTTGGTTTTCAGAAAGACCCACCTCGATCATGGGTGTTGGTTACAGTACTGGATCAGAGCAGAGAGCCAGGGCGTTGGGGCATCTGCATAGTGGGGGCTGATGTCAGCGTAGTAGGAGTTTTCCACTTCTGCATCAAGATAATGATAGGAAAGTGTTTCAACAAAAGCTGCAAGGAGAACTTCAGCTTCTTTGTGGGCTTCAGGAAGTTGGGTGAAAAGGGAGATACTGTGGTGGGTGATTTTGGATGAGGGGTTGAATGAGGCAAGCGTTGCGACATTCATAACAGCGATTTCAGCATCATCAAATAGTTTTGAGATGTCACTGCAGGGAGATTCAGGGAAGTTGGGGGGAAGAAGATGGTGGGCAGGCCATGCTGGAGCCGAGCCACTGACTGGGCCACCGCGGTGCGTAGTTTTGGGCAATGATGAGAGGCCACCGCAGCTAAGGTGAGCTGGTGGTCACTTTGGAAGGGGGCTGTATTGGGTAGAGGAGCAAAATGGCAAGGGTTAGGGGTTTCATCAAAGTCGGGAAGGAAAAATTCTGCCCAACCATAATCACCATGGCAGAGAGGTTGACCTGTATGCTTACTAATGAGGACATTACCTGATTCATCAGTTTCAGCCAATAGATCCCATGGATTTTGGTTCACTGGAATAGTGGCGTTTAAATTTGAGTGGGTAGGATTGGGTGAATGGGAAGCTGCTTGGGTGCGAATGTTGGTCCAAGCATTGCTCTGATTGGCTGGCATAGATTTAGGCGGAAGAGTGAGGATGGAGGTTTTTTTTGGGGGGGGGCTGATTTTCCATGTGGGCCCACTGAACGAGATTGGAGGGTGGGAGGGGGCAGCAAAGTGCCCCATACTGAACCTCCAGAGGGGGGCTCAGAAGCTGCAGCAGCGGATTTGGCCTTAGGGCACACTCTTTTTGCATGGTCGAGGCCAAAGCAGAGGGAACAAATCTGCCTACCATTATTGACCTGAGCCCAAAAGAAATGATCTGGCACTGCAGCCACACTAGCGCGGGGTGGGATTTGTTGGGCTATGGTAGGGTGGTGTGGTATAATGGTGGCTGTTGCATGAGGAGCAGCAAGGCGTTCCGCACCAGATGGAATGGCAAAGATGAGGTTGGGCTGAGTGCCATAAGCCATAAACCCTACAACCAACTGGTCATACAAAACCTGGGGTGGAAGGTGGGATGGGAGATTTGCAAAGGATACTACTAGCGTGGTGTCTGAAGGGAGGTGAGTACAGGTTGTGGGAATGGGGTTTTTTTATAAATTAGAGGAGTTTGTGCTGCCGCTTCAGCATCCTCCTCAGATTGGAACCCAACGTCAAAGTAGCCCTTAAAAGGGCGGAAGTCTATAAAGCCAGCTGGCGCAAAGGCTGTAGTGGCTAGGTCAATAATTGCCTTATCAGCATATGGGAACAAACGCCCATAGTCCACTCTGAGTCAATAGCGAATAGCAGAGCGAGGGAGGGCGAGAGGATGGAGGTGAGAAGGGTGGACGCGCGCCAGGTGGAGCGCTAAGTCCCATGGGGGGACAAAACAGTTGGAAGCAGTGGGCGGGCTGTTTGAGCCCATCTGAATGCGCTTGCCCATGGGGCGGAAAACGCTAGGTGGGGGTGCACTGCTGCCCCACACTAGGGTGGCAGGCGGTGGAGCCAAGGACATCAAAGAATAGGTTTGGGCAGATGGCTGTGGATAAATAAAACTTTAAATTTAAAATCGCTCAAAAGTGAATTTGAGCGGTAAAAGAAAGTTTTTCCTCAGTGACAACTTCTTCAGCTGCCCTTAATTGGAGTATTGGCCAAAACCTGATGGGGGATGATCCCCAGTGTCCAGTTGATTAACAACCCCAGAGCGCACCCCAAATCATGATTGTCAACCGCAAAAATCTCTTTATATTTTAGAAATAAAGCTTCCACCCGCTCCTTCTGACCTTCTGATAACCCCAATAAATTCTCTCATGGCACAACCGCCATTACACTGGGAGGCAGCTCAATGGGCAGATCAAATTCATTCAAGGAACCAAACTCGTGAACCTGGTTGATCTCCTCAACCAGATTCAGATGTAAATATGCTATAATCTGATGCTGGCGGATTTGGAGTGGTCTGCTATGAAGATTTGCTATCAATATCTTGATCTCCCCATGGCTCAGAAGTATGAGGCCTGGAGCCACCCGGGGCTCAAGCTGCGATTGCTGATAAGGCCCAATGATCTCCCTGTAGAGCCCAGCTGGCAATTCCACTTCTAACTCAGTGTCTATTATTACTTGGTGTCCAGAAAGAATGGATATAGCTCTAGCTGCTCTAAGCAGTAGCCCCTGATATTCATATATCTTATGGTGAAGGGCCCAAGCTTTCCCTTTTAATCAATGATAGCGCGCTGGGATCACCCCATCGCTGTAGGAAAGGTTGATTTGTCCCATATGTACTGAATCCTTTGTCACTCCTCTGGAGGTAAAATAAATTGGGATCCGCTGTCCCAAAATAGCGAGGGTCTCTTCCATCATGTCAACAACAGCCCTTTAGTGTCGCATAAAAGCAGTTTTTAATCAACAGATCATAGTGGCTGTTTGGTAATACTACCGCTGGAGCCACCACAATAATGGATCCAAACCGCAAGGGAAGCGTAAATTACACTCCTTCAGAGACCGTGGTTTCTGCCCCAGCAGTCCCATACATCATCTGGTGGTCTATGTCAGGTTTTAAAGATAACTTCGCCACCAACTTAGTGGAGACAATGTTAACAGGAGCGCCCATATCAATTATAGCTTGTACTCAGGTTTTGCTACCACAATGTCACAGTAGGTGCACTCCAAGTAAGATGAATGCCTGATATTTACTATGTGTACATTCAGCGGTTCACGTTTTCCCAGGAAATTTATAATACTCGCACTGACTGTAGGGTACTCAGTTATAATAGCGTCCACTGGAAGGGCGACCTCTACTCCTTTTAGAGACAACGCATTTGCAAACGGTTCTAGCTGGTCTGAAGGAGTCAAACATTTGGCAAGCATAAGGCTTTGGCTGCTCCAAAAACCTTGTGTTCGCCATTTCTTTGACTTGTGTTTGAGACAGCACATTTACTCCCTTAACCAGCTGCTGGCAGAGGGAGGTATTATCATACTGGGAGGCTTATGCTGCAATTAATACAGTAGCTTCAGGTGGGACATATGAATTTGAGATAGCGGAAGTAGAGAGTCCCATCTCTACTCCGCTCTGACTTTTCCCTGAAAACTTTGATCCTGTTGTATGTAAGGGATCCATCGATTAGGGCACCATCATCCCATGTGCCCAGTGCAGCCACAATTAAAACAACTTACTCCATAGGTCCTACGTCTGTGCTTAATATAAGTTGGCCCACTTGGAAGGGTATTCCAAAGATGATCAGCGCAACCAGACCCACATCAGTAAAACGCCTGCTGTCAATCAGCGTATTTAGGGCTGTTGGGATTGTTGCCCATATTCCCAGCCTGCTAGATTACCTGGTGTCGCTAGGGGAAAATTCCCTAAAGTGAAGTGAATCAGAAATCAGTTAGCCCAAAGTTTGGAGGAACTACATTTTGGGGATTTTGGAATATTCGCCTGGTCGTATCCATCAGGGATTGATCCAGATGAATACCTAATATCTCATTGGGTGGAGCGGCTGATGAAATAGGGGCATCGATAGTGATTAACTATCAGGTGTACCAAATTGGAATTGGTCGGATTTCATTACTGGCTGATTGGGAATGAGTAGTGTTTTGTAAGGCGAGTGATGCCACCTGCAACTAGCGAATCAATCAGTTGGTGAAGTGACCTGCCATAATGGGTAAAAAGTCCCATTATCTAAGCAGGTCACTAACCAATTATGGTTGGTTCGCTTGGATCAAGAGGAAAACGTTAAGACACATTTCTGAATCTTTCCGTTTGAGGTCTTGAGGATGTCCAACAATGTAATCCTAGCCAGGATGGGTAAGACTATTGCTGCTGAGACAAGGAAGGGTGATTTAATGGCAACGGCTTCCATTTCATCAAAGAGGTGTCAACTGAGGGTTAGATGGCTGAATCCCCTATAAATTCCCTAGGATTCACTATAATAAAAAGAAGAAGCAAGTATTACTACAAAAACAACTAGTACTTCAAAAAACATTATTAGTTTTATTGTAGATTCAGTTATAGTTAGACTATCAGCATCCAGTGTGAAGTTCCATCTCAATGATATTATTGCAGAAGGCAAATAATTGGTAGACTCTCAGAGAGAAGAGTAGAGATCTGAGCGGGGATCTAGAGATGAAGGGAACCACAACTAAGGGATTGCTGCCAACTGTGTGTTGGGCTGAAAGAAACTGTCATCTGGAGATCTTGACAAAGATCATGTGGACAATATTGCAGGTATTTCTACCTATGAGTATGACTATCAAGTATTTAATTAAAAATAATGGCTGAAGCGTTGGGCCTGATAATAGTTCTTACTCAACTATGGTTAATAGTCTACATACTATTATCGGATAATATATTCTTTACAACGCGAGGTGCATGAAGAAATTGAACCTGTGCAGTAAAAAGATCACTAGGGTTGTTTGCCAATAAGAACAAACTAGTAAATTTTTACAAGTTGGTGCTCACTACAGGGGGTAGTTGAGTAGAAGAATCTATCAATTATGTCATATAAAGAAGAGATGCGCAAGTTGTGGACTGAGATCGCCACAGTGAATCAGAATGCCTTAAACTCTGCAGACCATTGGGAGTTCGCAGCATTGGAGAAATGAGTAACCAAGGTGGAGGAAGGAGTTGAAATGTAGCCAACTTCAGGAACGAGTTATGCAGCAAAGTAAACTCATTAAAGAGGAAAGAAGGAGACCTCATCCAAGAGGTCCTATTCCTGAAAATGAAACGTGAAGCAGATCATGTTCATTTGAGAAAGTTTGGTGCAGATATTGAGAAGTTGATGAAAGAAATAGAGGATTTGAAAGCCCACAGATGTGCATGTGAGCCTGATATGGCCAGTGATGCCAAAGAGGGAAGTCCTTGAACAAAACTTGGGAAGATGAACACCCCAAGAAATATGCCGCCTGCATTTAATGCTATTTTGGAGATGACA